>VYXC01012816.1:35785-103410 GCA_013397175.1 Platysteira castanea | reverse complement strand
TGCCCCCAGCCCCGGGAGGTGCCCTCGCAGCCCGGCCCCCAGCCCGCGGAGATGCCCCGGAGCCCGGCCCCCACCCCCGGGAGATGCCCCGTCACACGGAGCGGTGGCTCTGCAATAGGGGGTGACACGAGTCACGTAACTCGGGAGCCTCCGGGTGGGTGTTTCAGGCAGCTACGATCCGGTCGTGTCCAATTACCGGGCTCTCCTGGGCGGGAGGCAACGCCAAAGTAGCGGTAAAACCTGGGGAGTTTCAGACTGCAGCCGTAGCTGGCTTGCCAGAGAAACGCCAATTACATCGTTCATCCCGTGGCTGCCCATGGTGCAGCCCGCACCACGCGGGGCCGTAACTCCGGCCCCAAGGAACAGACCGACTTTGCCATCACTAAATCAAACTGGAGCAGGGGCCTCCACCCACGAGCTGCTCTCTGTAGGAGTGTGTAGCTCTACTCTAGAAGTTGCCGTGTAAAATGAGCATTTTTTAGAAGCGTTCTCCTCATGCCTGCACCTTTCCTTCAGTCCTTGCAGCCCATCAGAGGCCCCAGAGTACCTGTCAGAACACAGAGCAGAGAAGCAGGCGTGCGATGCTGCTATTCCGCTGCTCTCAGGGGGAATCACTGCAGAGCAGCGCTTCCCAAGCTTCCCCTTCTGTAGATCATTTTTGCAGAATATGGACATCTCTCTTCCCAAGTGACTCGACTCAGGTCTCCAGAGCCACCCAGTGTGGTTCTGTGGAAAATGGGAAAATATTTGAATAATACTGAGGTCAAATAAATATTTCACTCCAAACCAAAGTTATGCATCCTCATAGTACAGTCTACCTCTGAATGCATGTGCTGTCTGTACAAACAGCAAGCAACAGGATGGGAGGAGAGGAGCCTTTGGCAACAGATGTGGAACTACGTGGCAGAATTAACATCAAAAAACTGTGACAGCAGAGAAACTGAGCCCCAAACTGTATGGTAAACATCTGAACAACCTCTTTCTTCATTGTCCTGTGTGTCCGTGTGTCCTCAGGGTCACCAGTGCCAGCAGGACAGCTGGAACTGCTGCCTGCAGCACCTGAGCTCCAGGTTTATTGAACATCACGGCACTGCCAACTCGCTTCAGCAGTGGTGCAGCTTTCCTGCCCCCAGCAGCAGACGAGGAGGTGCTGGGCTGGTTGCATGCCAGGACTTGTGCCAGGGTTTCTGCTGCACACCCCAAACATCTGGTTTAACTCTGCCAGGTCTACACTGCCCTGGAGGGGTTGGAAATGTATGGAAGCCGAAGCAAAGGAGAGAGGAGGCTGTGAGAAGTCATCCCAGTCACACAGGTTCCTGCTTCAGGAGAGCACAGTGGAGGACATAAGCTATAAAAATTAATATGAAGACATTAATCTCCTTTCCTGTTTCCAGGCTTGATTATTCAATCAACCAAATTAAGGAATCATCAAATTTAATACCATTTGTTTCATGTCTCCAACCCTTCCTTTCACTCAGATTTACCATCTACACTATTTCCTCTGTGGTCAGACTTCCAAAAGAAGGAAAAGATGCCCGGAGATCTTAAGCAGGAAACCTGCAGGGGCAAAGGGAGGAGCAGCGTGGTCTGGTCATGCAGTTAACAGTGTACGGCCCAGAGAAAGACATCTCCTGTCCTCCTCTGTCCTTCTCAAGGCTCATTTCTCATTTCTCAAGGCTCATTTCACTACATTTTCCATTCATTTGAGAAAGGTGCTTTCCCACAGCAAAAAGGCCAGGAATATACACTGATTTCCTTGAAATATAACTTTCCCTAGTAATAAAAACTATTTTGCTTTTGTTTGAAGGGGTTTTTTTGCCAACATTTTCTAGAATACACCACTGAGTTCTTTTGAATTTGAGTAGAATACACATTGAGTTCTTTTGTACAGCAGAGATAAGTCTGCTATTTAAAACCCCACTAAGTTCTCAGGAATACTAGTTCTGGTCTCTCTGAAGCCACATCTTTATTTCATGATTTCAGTTAATTTTTTTTTTTTTTTGAGGTGTGAGAAAAAGGTAAAATTAAAAGAGTGAAGAGAGATGACAAATCTGGGGGTTAGGAGGTGGGGAAGAATGAAGACAACAATCAACTCAAAACCCAACAAACTTCTGTTTTCAGATAGAGGAAAAAGAAGATATTTCCAAAGAAGGAAGTTTCTGAGGTTCTTTGTAGCAATCACTTTCTGAATTTATAGATATCTCAGCACCAGTGAACTCATCTCATCCAGGAAAAAAAAGGATATTAAACAACATAATCCATATAATGCAAATTTTAGTATCAAACTTTTAAGAAAGAAAACCTCTCAAGCTAAAAAAATGGATAGCAGAAACACTTGGAAAAATTTGAAATAAAGAACACATTAAAAAAAAAAAAACAACAAACCTGGGAAAATTCTCAGCAGGAAAGAAAGATTAAATTCATTACAAATTTCTCACCAGGCTTTTTTCTCTGTGATGCACGTTGTGTTAGTTTTGTGCAAATTGCATGTTTACTCTATTAAGAGTAATTTTCTGTGAGCTTAAAGGGCACCTTTGAAGAAAGAAAATAGCCTCCAGTGGCATTTCTACATAACCAGAGTGCACATGGTAATATCTTTGTCCTAGCATCCATAAAATCCTGCTGGAGAAACACATAACTATGATTTATGATTTTCTGCCAAGCCTGGGCTTTAATTTCTTTAATATATTGGAGATCAAAATCCTTACTAAACACAAATTTTATCTCTTACATTTTTCTTTTGTAAACAGGGAGGTGACACATTCTGTGATTGTATAATGGAAAAAAGAAATCGTAACACATGGGCAGAATGCTCCGGATCCCACGTTTGCATACTAAATAGGAAAACAACTTTCTGCCTAATGAAAAAATGCTACAGATTATTAGGAATAGCCACTGAAGTAATCAATCAATTTATCCAATGGACTGGGCCACAGCCTGCTTCCAAGAAGCTTTTTAATGTTTACAGCTCTTGAGTGGCGTCGTTTAATTAATTGAACAACACGAAACTTCTAATCGTAGAGATTTAAAGTATTTTCCTTAAAAAACAAACAAAAAGAATTAATGACAGGTTCACTACTCATAAAGAAAGGTGGCTGGACAATCCCCCATTTATTCAGGGAGGAGGCAGAACAATGCTCCCCAAGTGATGCCTCGCCTGTGCCTCCGTGGGATTGTTGGGAGGCGTGAGAACATTTCCCCCTCGGTTTCTGGGATTTATTTATGGAGGTTCTTGTTTGTGATGTGGATACCCCTCCCTTCACACAGACCTGCTGTGACAGAACTTTTCCACATAAATCATACCAGGGACAGCTTTTTAAAATTGTTCCGTGATCAGTTAGGCCTCCAAATAACCACCTGAGTATATATATAATTTATATATGCATCTGGTAATATTAACTAGTGTTCAGCTAAAAAATATTATAAATGGAAGCATTTCTGCTTGAATTCATCCTAAGTCTGACATGGGCCAGTCTTGGAGATGGTGACCGAGGAGGAAGAAGGAGCCACCAAGTAGATTTACTTGGTTTAAATATTCTTTGGGAAAGGTTTACAGCATAACTCAAAGGTCTCCTAATACTCAGTGTCACCCTGAAAATGCAAGCAGATGAGGAAATGCAGGATGTGAAAGAGTAAAAGGCAGGATGCAATAAAAACAAATGATAATGAAGTGTGAAAAGTTACTTTAAATAAGTCACCTAAAGCTAAGCTATAGCCCTTTCCAATCAATACTTACATAACAATTATGTGAAAATCCAGAAACACAGATTAACAAGACAGCATAAGAAACTCAGCTTCGAGCAGCAACAAAGCTGAACTTGCAATTATGAAGCAAGTGGCCACCAATCCCACAATGAAAAAAGCGTAGAGATGGAAAAGAGTAGAAAAGCAAAATGCAAATGCAGTTTAGCTGCAAGTTTCCCCCATAAAGCCTGAATCATTTGTTAAATATGCAATAAAAAGGTGACAGTCCGAGCACTTAGACTGAATTTACCTATCTGTAAACAAAAATCTATAGAAGCCATAAAAGAAAAGCTTCACCAGCATTACTGCCAGTTTTCAGAGAAAAGCAACATTTATGTGCAGGAGAGAGTATTGCTATGAGGAAAGAGCTTGCCAAATTTCAGCTTTAGGATGGAGCACTTACAGTAGAAATCCATGAATCCTGTGAAACCAGACTGTATTATGGAGATACTGGCAGACCTCCAATAAGGTGTATAATGATAAGTTTGATCAGTTTGTTTTTCTTCTTGCAGGTCACAAAGAATGTTCAGAAATTTCTGTTGTAAGAACAAAAACAAAGACAACCAAGAAATGAAATGATTTATTCTCATGTATTTCAACAAAATTACTTTTTTTTTTCCAGAAGATAGTACAAGGCAGTGTTGGACAAAAGATAGGCAGACACATTTTAAAATAAATATGACAGTACTTTTAATACTAGGGATCAGCATCCAGTCTGGGGAATGCACTTGGAGAACGCACAGGCAAAATTCTGTAATCTGGCTGAGGTGGATTGGAAGAATTCCCTTGTCTTTGCAGAGCCAGGCTTGCACACTGACAGCAAAATAGGTCGTCTATTTTTGCCAGCTAAAAAACAGACAGAAACACTCGTGGCCAACTGCAATTTTAAACAGCAGAATGCAAATAATCTGAAGAATCTGCGTTCACAACATGTGAGAACTCTTTAACAGTTTCATTTCCACAGGGGACTTTTTGCATTTAACAGTGGATCATCATATTTTAAATTTTTTTACTACAGTAAAGAATACCTAAGATTCAACAAATGATTGAGGTACTTTTATATTTTCTGTTCTTTTGCTGGTTTTTCTCAAATGATCTCACCTCCTCTGGTAGTCAAAGTTTTCCCCTCTTCTATCTCATGGAACTGGCATCATGAGTTCTGTCCACATCCAAAGAAGCATCAGGGGATAGAATAAGATGGGAAAAAGACCATAAAGTGGAATTCTCTTAGAACTTTCAACTTCACATCCATCATCAAAGCATGAAATCACTTCATACCTTTGCTCATAATGGCAAGATTTATATTTGATTGCATGGTGTACATATGGTTACTAATTCCCAACTAAATGCCACCACCCAAGAGGAAAATCAGAATTCCAAAGGGGACAACCTTTTTCCAAAGGCTTGTTCCCAACTCTAATGCCTGCATGTGGACAGAGTTCCTGTTTGCTTCAAAAGCTGATTCGTTCAGGACTTTGGGGAGAGATTCATCAACTTAGAAACTGAGAACAGCACATGTAATAATTAGGAGCTACCTAAGCTCAAAATTTGTCAGGCTACCCAGATCCTTCAGAAGTTCCTTCATGAGAACAAATGGACACTCTCAGCTTGTACCAACATTTCTCAGCCTCCAACCATAATACAGCAAAAATAAACCATAAAAGCCAAGGTGGCCCCTAATTACAGCCCCCAAACCATCCTTCCCCCCAGCTGCAGTCAGCTGGGTGCACTCACCCCTCAGCTGGGTGCAGAACACTTTCTCAGCAGCCACACCTGTGCTGCTGGATGACTTCAGCTCCTGTGAAATGTCCCCATCCTCCTGACCCGTCACCCCAGCTCACCCTGTGCGTGCTGAGAAGCTCTCCAGCCTTCCAGTGTTTTCTTCTTGATTGTAATGAGTTAATTACTTTGCCAGGAAGCACGAGGTAGCTTTGTATTAATCTCCATGGCCACTTGGGCAAAGAAGAATTGCAGTTTCTGCAGGAGGCTAAGCTAACACTATCTAAATATTATTCTTTATAATTATTAGCCAACATATGCAATAAATAATTATACATCATTAGTATTCTCCCAGCCCAAATGACCCAGAACAGGACAGTCTGTCAACCTTGGGTCAAGCAGCCCTTATCCATTAAATAGCATATTTTATGATATTTTAGGCTTTCCTCCCCAATCCTGCAGCCTGTTGCAGCTCTGTACTGAAGGATGGAGCTCCTTAACTTTTCCAACTCACCAAAGAGGGTTGGAAATGCAAACATTTCTCATTCTGAGCTGGAGATGTGCTGTGTGTCAGGAGAATGTATTACAAAGATTTCTTATTTTCTTTAACACGAAAAAAATAAGTTTTTCCCACTGCAAAATCAGTTCTGGTTTGCTGCACTAAATTTTCAATCTTTAAAACCCCTTTATTCATCAGGGTTATTTTTCGTGAGACAGACAGTTCATTTAAAGGGACTGTTGGCTTCAACATTTGCTTAAAGAGATTCTCTCATTTCTTTGAGCTGTCACCAACACCTGGAAGAATCTGTGTGTGACTTTTCTGGTACCAGAAATGGAGAAAGCCTCTGTCATTTGTATTACCAAACTAAAGTAGCTGGAAAAGGTTTACCAGCACTGAAATCAGTCATCTCTCTAAAGATTTTAATGAGAGAAATAAGTACTCAATCATTTCCTTTGGATGCATCAGCTTTGGAGCTGGGAAATAGCAGCAGGATGAAAAGAAAGAAGTAACAATTAAATAATTTGTACAATATAGTGGGGGAAATTTATTACAAAGAGTTGCAGGATTTTCCTAAATGAATGCAAGGTTCTAGCTCAAAAGGCAGCTGTAGAAAAAGCAGAGAGAAAAAGAACCGTGATAAAATAAAACAAAAAAACCCCCAAACTGTTGGAAGAGCTGGAGACAATTAGTAGAAAATAGTCCCCATTTGGTTCCTAAGCTGAACTTACACTACTGTCATGCCAAGCTGCAAAACTAAAAATCCAAAACCCACTAGAATCAAAGAGCATTTCTTGAGAAAAGAGAACACTCATCAAAAATGACATAAAATGAGAGCCGTACATAAAATGAAAAGAAAAAAAGAATATGCCTTGCAGCGGGTCTGTGAAAAAAATTCAGGGCCTTGTGGAAAGGAAGGTTTTATTGAAACCCAATCTATGCAAACTGTGTACTCTGCTGGGTTTATGGATGTGCTCCCTTTAATGGGACTTTGTTTTAAATAATACTTTGCTTTAAGATGGCAGCTGGGTGAATTATTACCATCGCCCAGGAGAGAACAAAACCTGCAGCATTTACAGAAGTAAGAACCCCTGAGATAAACCACAGAAAGGGGAAGGAGGAATGGAACCTCCATCTCTGCTTAAGGATGGAGAACCTTGCAAACACCTGCAGAAAAGGGCAAAAGCCTGAGATCTGTGACCCAGAAGGGACAGAAGAGAGGGTCAGATCTCTTATGTTATGGATCCTGATTGTTGGGTTGGTTGGGAGTTTTATTTGTTTCTTGGGTTTTTATTTTTGGTTTTGCTTTTTAAAATTATTTTTCTTTTTGTTGTTGTTGTTGTTTTTTGTTGGTTTTTTTTTTTTTTTCATTAAAATACAAGTTATAACATCACCTACTTCTAAAGAATTTGCTGTTATATCAATTTCAGACCTATACATGCTGGGCGATCTGCCCTTTAGCTCTCCTTAAGAAGACTGTAAAAGATTCTTGTGAGCTCTACAATAATAAAGACAGCATTTTCTATTATTTCATACAGTCTCAAATGTTTTGTCTAGAATTAAATAACCAAACCATGCTGATTTTGCCAAGATTTTGTTGGTTTTGTGGTTTTGGGGGGTTTTTTATTAAACAATCTGCACTGGGTTTGTCAGATAAGCAAATATATTTATATTCCTTCCACACATGCTGTCTGATTTCATTTTAGCCTTTTTCCAAAGGAAGTAAATACATTTCTTGGAGACTTTAGGAGTTTAAGCTTATGACCTCCCATCTTTTACAAAAGAAAACATAAAACTGCCCACTAAAATATTAGGAAGGGCCCTCCATTTTTAAAGGATGTTATTATTTGAGTTGGAGTTGTAATGGAGCTAAGCCACACCTACTTAGAGAACAGGGCCAAACATTGCTCTTGCTTACAGCAGTTTAAATCCTTGGAGGCCTTTATTACTAAGAAAATTGAGTAAGATTTCAGTAAAATCAATTTTTAAAAGCACCAGGAGCTTGCTGTTGACCTCAGCTACAGCAATCTGTGCAGCTTTGCTAAAACCTGCTCTCTCTCTTAAATCTGACTGACGCCACTGATGAATTGTGCTGTAAAATTTACTGTTTCAGTCCCTTAACACACAGAAGCTGCTGCTTGTGTTTCTGGAGTACCCTGCAAGATGGAAGGGAGAGCTTTTCCCACACTGACTGCAGGAATGCAGGCATCCTCTCCTCTCTCTGGCACCACTTCTCAGCTCCTTTAGCATTTGCATTAACCCACAGCAGCACCAGAGATGGGGGAGAGCAGCAGCCTTAAAGGTGGCACTGGAGCAAACTGTCCTCGCCCCTGTCCCATCACAGAACTGGCAAGAGCTGGCAACTCTGTACCTGCTATCTCCCTTGCTTTATTTGCAGTCATCTAGTGCTTTGGAGCTTTAATTCAGAATTTTTATTTATCATCATTATTATTACTGCTATATAATGGGATCTTTGATTATGACTACAGCACCTAGAATACTTCAGGAATCCAAGCAAGAACTATTTCACCTTCGCCTTCGCACTTTCCTTCTTCTGTGCACACTCAGAAGCTTTTGGACTTTTCACCTGACATAGCCTGAAATAACTCTAGGATTTCTGGCTTGGTGATGAGGTAATACCATTTCCATTTTCAGTTTTGGGTTTTTTCAGTTTTTCCTCCATGAAGGATTGCCCTTGGTGGCACATCATTCACCTAGCACCACGAGAGCGAGCAGCAAAACTTAAATAAGCAATAGTTAAATATCTTGCCCAATACACACCTATCAATAATGCATATCCAAACTCCCACAGTAGTTTCATTTTTAACAGGTCTCTGTTTGCCATCAAATCACCATGTGCACTTTGATCTTGCACACTTGACACATTTTAACAGACAGAAGGAACAGAACCATCAGTTCTCCCTGGCACCATCTGGGGTTCTTTTGCAGTTACTTTCTCCCTGGCTGCCTAAAGCTCAATTCAGCTTTGGTTTTTTTGCTTTTTTTTTCTTTTTTCCACACCATATTCCTGATCTTCTTTGCTTGGCCTCAGGTTTCTTCCCACCATCACCTTCCAAGCCTTTACCTTTGTCACGTATTCCAGTGCTGCTGTAAAGCTCAGGAGAGGTTTCCACACCCCTCCCCTCCCCACTATTCTCATTCTGCTTGAAGTGCACTGCAATTACAACAGGATATGAACTATCCTGCACTGTTATAGATGTGTTCAATTTTCTCTCTTTTAGTAGAAGTCTTTTCCCATCACTTTGGCCTGACAAACGTGACATTCACACGTTGATTGTATATGTCTGCTTTACACAGCATAGCTAATGACTTTCCCTCACCCTGACTTGAATTCCAGATTAGTTTTCCTACAGCTGAGCATCCCATTCTATCAATAATTGCAGGACAATTATCTCATTTGTGAGTTTTTCCTCCAAATGCTGAAAAAAATCTGCAAATCTTAAAGAATATGATGCAGTAAATGTAAGGTTTTAAACTAATACTTCATTCTGGAGACTCTCCTCACTGTGTCTATCAGCCTGCAGACACCCCAATGACTTCTGCATATTCTCAGAAGGGAATTCAGTTTGCCTTCTGCATTGCCAACTACTCAGTTTCCTCTGAAAGTTGTTATGTGGTGCTGTGACACAAGTGTTACAAAATTCAAGGCTTAATCCTAAAAGCCAGGACAGAAAATAAGATTTCTATCATAAAGCCTCGCCACTGTCTCCCCTGATTCTTCCATCACCTGCCTTAATGCAAAAAGTACTTTATAAATCATGCTGTTTTCTAGAGGCAGAGGCCAATCATATCACAGAAGGTTTTCCTTTTATCTCTGGGGGATCTCAGACATCATCTCCTTTGCAAGGTGTTATTTTGGGCAATGAATCATGGATACCATTTACTACCTTACACAGCTTTTCATTTTGGACTTTCAATCTCGAGTGTAAATATCAAGTCTCACTTGAACTCACCTGGCCATTTTGTTGAGTTTTTTTTTAAATTAATTTTTTATAGGCTCTGAAATAAAAAAGAAAATACTGGTATTACTGAACTGATCTCAGATATCCATGAAAGATGGGATGGAAAGATTTTTTTCCTGATCTTTAATCTCCTCTCTCTTCCATGTGCTGAAAATTATCCTAATTTCTTCCCACTAAGTAATTCTATAAGGCCCTGAAAAATAAGAGATGCAAGGCTATCTTTGACCTGTGTCTCATTTCTGAACCAGATCCTCCTTAGTCTGAACAGACAATCCAAGTTAGGAAAATAAGATGTTCAAATCAATTTTTTCTTTTTCTTTTTTTAGCTAATCAGAACAACTGTAACTAAATAATATTGAGTTCAAGTCTATACCAAGAAATGTAATATTTAAAGAGTTTCCTAAAGAAACATAGGATGTCAAATTTAAGGTTGGTGATGTAAAATTTGATGCCAGGAATGTGACTTTGGTGTTTCAAACTCAGGAGACACGTTGGTAGTTTTGACTGTGGGTTTCTGCATTTCAGAAGCCTTGTGGTTTTGCTCAATATATTTTCCAGTACTTCTTTCCAGTCAATTCTTTATTCATTCATATCAAAGTATATTAATAATGAGAAAATAGAAATCCTCACCCTCCCCTCAGCACTCATAGAATCATTAAAGTTGGAAAGTACCTTTAACATCACCAAGTCCAATCATTTAAAAAAAAGAATAAACCCAGTGAAAGACTGAGGCAACTTCAATTTACCAGACATTTTTCTACTTTGTGGTTAATAGAAAAATAAGTTTAATGACAACGTGACAGATGGTTTTCTTTGTGTAACAGAAAATAGGGGATAAAGAGATTTGTCTGAGAGAAATCATGATTCTTGTCTCTCAACATGTATTTTGGGAACTGTAGGCTCTTTCATTTAAGGTAACCATTTAAATATTGAGGACAGAACTCTGAAGCCATTTCTTGGTGCAAAAAGATGAACATGACTCGATCAGAAGCAAGGAATTGGTTACAAATCCACTACAGAAGTTAAAGGCATGTTGGAAGGAGGAAAGCTTAAAATAGATCTCCCAAGAAATATGAGTGTATTTCATATTTATCTCCAGTGCAGGTTGCAGAGTGACACAAACATCTCTGTGTTGTTTCTGTGTCTCATTCAGTTTTATTGCAAATCAATCACAAAATACTCTTCATGCATAAATATATTCCTGCCAGTGCTTGAAATATAGATTTTTCCATTATAATTTTTCAATTCCTTTTTTTTTGTGCTACCTTTACATGGTCCTTTTCATTGCACTCCCAGAATTAAATTGGTGCTGTTAAGAGTTCCTGATTTCACAGGAAGGAATAACTGCCTTTCATAACCTTTTTATCATTTCACCACACCTCCCCATCAACACATCCCTACAGGTACAAACATCAATATAAACAGCATATATAATTATCTTATCTTTTTTTCCTTTTCTTTTTTGCTTTTATTTTTGCATTATAGCAGTGTCTGGAAGTTCCAGCTAAGAACAATGTCCTTTAAAGCTCTCTGAGGATACAGTCTTGAGCCATAAAGTCCTTGGTATTAACCCAATAAGATATACAAGGAGTTAAAGGGAGACAAAACCTAATGTACAGATAGAAACTGGATCAGGAAAAATCTATTCTCTGCCTCTTTCAGTCCTAAAAATTACTGGGTCTTTCACCCTTACTGAGAACAACCCTAAGCAGATGAAACACTTGTTCCTCTCAGAAGCTCAAGTTAGGGACATTTCAATGGAAACAAAAATGCCAACACAGACAATAGGAGAAGGGAAAATACTGCTTTGATAATACCTGAGAACAAAGGAATGAGGCCCAAAGCTTTGATAGTTATCTCTAGCAGGGTTCCACAGGGTTCTGCAGTTCAGCAGGGAGGACATGGGGAGGTGGCCCTGCTCACTGTGTGCTGTGTCACCTTCCAGGTGATGACTGCCAGTCAAAGAAACAAAGCTTTGAAATCCTGGTTGGAAATTTTACTATTTCTAGCTAAGCTATCAGCATTCTAAGTGGGACAATGAGGGGAATAAACCAGCTTGATAAAAAAGAGACTTTTACTGCTTACCATGAATTGATGGGTGGTACTGGCAAACAACATTTGCAGCAATTGGCAGAATCAAAAATCAACTTGCAGAAGTCGATTTGCAAGGCAGACTTAATACAGAACTGGTTGTTTCTGTGCTATTATTCAGTCCAATCTACTGTTTCTTTTACATATCATTGAATGTTTTCTGAAAATCACGAGCTCTCATCCAGTATCTTGTTTAAAGTTCACATTGGTGGAACCTGGTTCTCTGCAAAACCATGCCAGTTGCAAGCTGAACACTACAAGAGAAGGACCCTTAAAATTAGCCAAAAACTTCGAAGTTAAAACCTTCAGCACCATAGACGGGATTTTTATTTTACTGTAAAATTTGATATGCAGGTGCTAGGGACTTTGAAAACATGGCTTAGACAAATTTTGTAATACAGGAGAATTGTTCTGAAAAGGAAAAGAGCTCTCACTCTTTTTTAAAAAAAAATTAAACTCTAGGAGACACTTGATCAGCGAAAATAAGCAAAAAAGAGGGTACAGAAATGGAATAGCAAACTGAAACATTGACGTGGGATTGTTTTTGTCAGTGCTCCTCCATCTTCCTTGTTCACTTCTCAGTGGGTCACTCCAGCTGTCATTCCTGCATGAGAAGCTATAACAGAAATAACTAAATTTAGTAAATCTGGGGCAAACCAGTGTCGTACTGAAATAGTTTATCCTGGAAGAATTAGCAGATGTACTTTTAATGGTGAAATGCGGGCACTCAGGGAGATTTCCCAGCCATAGCAAAAAGGACTGGAATTTCAGCCACTCACCACAACTCAAAGCCATCAGGAGGCAGCCAGCTAACTCTGAGGAGACAGCTCTGATCGGATGTCACCCTTTTTTTTTGAGAAGTGGACCCCTGTATCTCCATCTGATTTGCACTAGTGGGTTGTCCTGTTTTTTGCTAAGCCTTCTGTTATAAGCTTGGAGTCAAAGAATTTTCACACAGTTTCATGTAAAAAATGGCCAATGTTTATTTAACCATCTTTTCTGGTTTTCATTCCTTTTGTGATAAGAGAAAGTTTGATGAGCATCCTTTTTCTCCAGTGGGATTGAGGAGAAAGTGGCATTTCCTCCAATCCCTTGTGGAGTTGAAAACCATATAAAGTATGATAAATGTAAATAAAGCTCTCTCTTTTCCCTCTTTTCTGCTAAACCTAGCAGGTGTAAGAGTGTCCTTTATTGTGCTTTTACCAGCACACTAGTGACTATTAGTCAATACAGCAAAGGTAATATCCAAAAAGTTTGTGCTTGGAGCCTCCATGACCATTCATTCCATCCTCTGCCCCTCCAGTCCTATCAACTGCAGATGTGCCCGATCCTGTGCTTCTCTGCGGGTCACTGGGCTCTGGGGACACAGCTGAGGGATGTCCCCCAGCCCCAAGCACGTGAGATGCTCCTCACAGGAGCAGCACCCCTGGCCTTCGAGCTGGGGGGATGTTTGAACCCATGCAGAGCAGTCAGTCCTTACAACCAAACCCCGCGTCTGCACTTCTGCAGATGTGGCCACAGAGAGGTCAAATCTGTTCCAGGCTGTGGCTTCAAACACTCTTTTAATGGGCAGCTTGTGACAGCAAGGACAACTGTGTGCAGACAATCCCAGACTGCACAGCTTTGCTGAATGAATGCCATCCTGAGTCAACACCTCCACTGTTTACCTTGAGAAGATGAAAATCAGATTAAACTCCTGAGGTTTTTGGCAGGTGGAACGATTTTCTCCACAAGGAACGGGCACGGTGAGTTTGAATCTGTATTCCTGAAATACAACAAAGGTACTCAATTAATTTGGAGAAGTCACTATCAATTTCTAAACTTCCATTGAGATACCATAAATAATGCTTTGCAAGCTTATTAATTTAATAGCTCTGATATTCATTCCGTTTCATCATGTGTTTGCCAGGCTTTTATTCATTTTGATTTGTTTTTTCCTCCTCAAATCTTATTTTAAATAGCTTTCATGAAATAGCTGCATAATAAGTGTACCCTTTTGTTCTTCTTCAAGGAAGCTCAGCAAAAGCATAACAAATAATAAAGCTGATAAAAGGATACATGAAATGCATACCAAAATCCAAGGTTTTTTCTGATGCAAGCACCATTTTACTTCAAGCTAGGACATCTCTCATCAGGCAACATCTCGAGAAGCTGTTGGGCAATGGATTGAAGCCAGAGCCAAATAGTGGAATTCTGGTTTCACCCTCCTCATTTTACCCTCCTGACTGTAAGTGTGCAATACAATAATGTGTTATTTGGCTATCCAGCTCAGAGAGGTAAGAGGACCTTCTTAAAGCTTTCAACTTTGCTGGGTGAGTGAGAATTAAAATGAGTTGTTAACAAGAAAACAGAATGTATAATGATCACAGCAGAGTCTAAAATAAATTATGACATTTATGCTCACACACTTATATTTTGGAGAGTGAATGTGACTGAACAAGGCAATTATCTCTAATTAGGAGGGGCTAGGGTCATTCCATTAATTACGTCCATCACAGCTAGTTAACAATATTGATTAACAAGATAAGAAGCAGAATAAGCCATTCATCCCTGAATGGGGTTGTTATAGATTTTCTAGTGAATTCCTACAATGTATTTCAAAAGGAAAATTGCAGAATTGGAGGTGCCATAATTCCAACAAAGCCTGATTTCAAACAGGCTCTTCTGAAAAACATTCCTGAAACAATCTGCTTTTGTTAATATGGAATAATTATGGAGCTAAATAAACATACGAGAGCATTCCATAAGTGTGCCTGACACACACAGGGAAAACACTCTTTGATCCTTGAAGCAGAAAAAATTTCAGGCCCAAACTTTGCTGGGCTGAAGACAAAGACAAATTAAAATCTGATTGACTGCAAGTGATTAAGAAGAATGCAGATCTGCCACAAGAAGTCCTGGACTAACTTGGAAATGGTTGCTTGAGAATGGCTTGGTGCAATCCCTGGTTTAACTCAAAAAATGTCAGTGGGATAAAGCCATGAAATGTTTTGTCTGTGAGATATTATGAAAGAGAAATACAGACATATATTCATATATATGTTCACACTCACAGACACACTTGCTCCTCCTCCACGATTTGCAATAAAATTCTCAATCTGTGAGACGTCTTACTACTATCAAAATAAAAATCAGGTTTTTCCTGCTTTTTTCCTTTCCTTTTTTTGTTTGTTTGTTTTATGTGCACGGGTACTTTGTGTTTTTTTCCTTCTGCATCCTGTCACAACACGGTGATTGATCCCCAAGTTTAGTGGCGGGCAACCAAGTGGGTATCAAACATCCGTGGTGCTTCTGAAGCGCCCGTGCCAAACTGCAAATTGGAAACGCTCTCCTGGTTGCTCCACTGACAAAAGAGATCCTTGATGTGCAATTCCACCCCTCATCCCTCTCAAGCCACTCTCAGGCGGCTGAGATGAGACAACAACAGCGGCTGAGCATGTGCCTGATTGTTGGCATGTCAGACAGACATTATTAAAAACAGTGGGGGCAAGAAGAAGGATGAGAGGGAAGGCATTTGCTGCTTTTTTCCGATGCTGGAAAGCTGATTTGGGAAGGAAGGAGTTCCTGGATGCACTGCCATAGATATAAGGACTTGATGCAATGAAGGCATCCAAGCTTTCTCTGTGTATTTTGGACAATGAAGTTTTCAAATATTTTCCATCTAATATTAAAAGAATACAGATGCTAAAGTAATCTGATTTAGAAACCTTTGTTCCTATATCTTAATACCATATTTACTTTCCTATCTCCAGTCAAGCAACTATCCCAGAATTAACACAAAAGCAAACTTATTCTGACCCTGAGTATAAAACAAAAGTTCTTGTCTTGGTCATGTCCAAAATCATCTTCTCATATTCACTGCTTCAAAAAAAAAAGGAATGCAAAGAATAATATCTTTTAGAACATAAAGCAATCGCTAATTGCTAACAATAATATTTAAATTGCTCTCTAAATGTTTACATTTAAGAAGCATTTAACTACAGTGCTCACAGCAAAATTAAACCTATGGTTGGGCAGATAATAATTACTATTCTCATTTAGCAAAGAATTAAACCCTCTTGGAATACCTGCTCCACACCAGAGATATTATAGAGCAAACAGTGAGGGCAAAAACCACCTTTCTACTGGAAATACACTACTTTGATTTCTTTTCCCCCCATAATATTTGTTTTGGTAGACAGATTCTTTAGGAAAGTTTAACACTTGTAAAAATGTGTTTTACATGTGAATGTAAAACACCAAATCATGTGACCAAGAAAGAAATGCAAAGCATTTTCCATGGACTTTGATAAAGAATTCAGAACAGACCTTTTCAAACCTTGAAGCAATGGTGTTCCAGGAAATGCTGCACGTCAAAGCCTGACAGTGAGTTCCCCAGCATTCTTATTCCTTACTTATAAATGTAAATTTCTCTCCCCCCCAAAAAAATCAGTAAAATACAGACTATCATCAACATCTTGGGCAGTTGTCAGCACTTCACCAGTGAAATGACATTTTTTTAATATCAGGGCTTTTGACAATGGTGCAGACAAAGTTTCCAAATGACCTGAGAAGGTTCCAGAAGAGGTGCTCACTAGAGATGCTGCATGATAAAGGCAACTGAACAAATGAAAGTGTGACTAAACTGACCTATAAACCCCAGAATGTGGGTATTGTGAGATCCAGCTGGAATAAAATGCGTTCTACATGAAACATAGATTTGCTTTACAATTAAAACGTAAGAGGCTGAAACACGGATGATTTCAGGATTACAAGTTTAAAAGGCACCATCCCAGATCTACTTCAGGGCAGTGATGCTGTTGGTCTCAAAAGGCTGTAGCTGAGACTGGTTCATACTAAAAAGCAGTTTCACCAGTGCAGAACTGTGATCAGGGAAATGACAACGTCTATGGTGACTCCTTGTGAGCATCAGATGAGAATTGAAGATTGTGAGTGCAGATGACAGAGGGGGAAACTCTGCCAGAATGCTGGGAACTTTTGGAATACTTCTAAGAGTTAATGGTAAAACTTGATTAAACTATGCTGTTGTTTATGGATCTTAATGTTTTCAATATTACAAAGCACAAAGCAAAACTTTTTTTCTCGTTAAGGGCAGAAAACACAATTTCTAACCACGTTTCTTGAATGCCACAAGATACAACTACAGTGTAACCACATTGTTCTTAAATTTGCAGTAAATCCCCCCTTCTTTGAATTTCCTGGGGCTGAATACTCCAGTGTGTCTTCTGTGGTTAAAATCCATAATGTGTCTTCCTTTTTATTCATTTACTTTTCCCCCTCTGTGGTCTTTGAAAGAATCTTTCTCTTCTAAACCTCTGCATTCTTATGGCTACCAAGTCCTTCATGTTTCTGTCAACAGAAAGAAGCTTTGAACAGGATCAAGTATAATTACATCAAGCTTTTTTATTGTTATCACTATATTTGAGGACAGCAGACTTTGTAAGAGACCTTTTTTTTTTAAACATTATTCCAGCTCTAAGGCACAAATATTTCTATTCCAGCTCGCATTGCAGCTGTCCTGAAAAAATTCAGGTTTGTAGAAATGAGTGGCATTTCTTCCCTTAGATCTGTTCAACAAGGACCATGCTTTTGACTGAACAGTTGTGGCTCAGCACATACCTTTGAATCTGAAAAAACATTTGTGTGTTCAGTTTGATCTGCAGATATTACACAATCCACTAACTGCAAAGTCTAGAAGCTTTGTAAGACCAGTGCACTTAAGCCACTACATTCGCATACCAACAGGAAAAACACAACCCTAAGATCCAAAGAGGAATGAGAAGCAAAACGAAAAAGGACACATTAAATAAATTCTGCAGCATGTCAACCCCATCACATTTTTCATGATACTTCTTCACAGATTAAGTAATAAGCATCTGATTATCTGCAGTTGCCAGGCTCTTCAGTTTCCAGCTTTCAGGTCCTCTGCTTCTTCTGCCTCTCCTTCATGCTCCTGCAATGTCCCTCTTGTGTTTCTTTGCAGCTGTGACATTTCCCAGACAACACAGGCAGGTAAAAAACCACTCACTGTGCTGTTCTGCACTATTCTTCTAATCTGCTTCTTGGTAGAATGGCAATTCTGAGCAGTACTAACCTCTTTATAATAATGCAGAGATGTCGTGTTTACTCCTGACTTGCTGACAAACCGCTCGGCCATTTAATTCCCTGTTTCATTGGACTGCAGTAGAAAGCTTTGTTAGGTGAAGGAGTTGCCTGCCTTAAGCAAGTGACAGAGCTTGGCTGTCCCAGTTCACTGTTGCTGCAATGTCCACCTCCTTAGCAGGGCGTGAGGTGAAAAGGTGCTTACATGGAGAAAGAGCTGACTCACACAGAGCTGCACAGCTCACCTTCCACAGACCCCAGCTGTCCTTGGGAAGCCCAGCTGCACGAGGCCATCAGGGCTCCCAGCTTCTCCAGAGCACCAAAGAAAAGCAGAAGCTGCTTGCCAAGCTTTGCAGAGGCTGCTGCAGCTCTAAAGGATGGGGCTGTGAGCAGCCAGGGGATCGAGGCTGACTCACACTTCAATGGGAACCCGGCGTGCTGTGCCAGGCCTGTTCCATGGCAGCACCTTCTTTGGGGGCTCCTCTTTCCTCTACAATTCCCCCAAGGGAAATAAGGAGTTCTTATGTTCTGAAATGTGGCCATAAAGCCTTTGTCTAGGAGGTGGATACAGATGTAATGAGTTTTGCTACTTTATGTACAGTGAAGGCAGGATTCACTGTTCAAATCGAAGCCTTGGGCCCACAGCTGCCTTTGCCAGCCCATCTGAGGCAATTCCCAGCGGCTGCAACTCAAGTTATCACATTTGTATTTTAGGATACAGACGTTGTTTACGAGACACAGCAACCAGTTTTAGAAGAAGATCCATATGATTTGTCCTCCTAGGCCTTTCAAGCAGGCAAACTCTCAAATGCACCAAGAGTCTCTAAGGGAGCTGAAGTTTGTTTTGTCACTGTTCATCAGCAACATGACAGAACCCATCAAACTGACAAGAATAATAAAATATTTTGATTGCCTACTGCTTTGCAGAGAAATTGGTAAATATATTTCTGATTAAACAGAGGCTAAACCATTTTTAACCTTCTAAAGTCTAATCATGGCTGTTTCAGTCTTTTCATAAACACTTTGATTGAATTTTTGTCTCTTTAAAGCTGAGTTTGTTGTTCTGTGCAGAACACTGGGAAGCAGAGTGCTTTGTTTCCTGCTTCACATAGATGGACAGAGCACCTGTGAAACCAGGTTGATTCTCAGGGAAGCCACCACCCTTGTGGCCATCCCAGTGAAGCCAAATATCCCCCTGGGGCTCTTGCCAAGCACCTCCCACCAGGAGTGAACATCCCTGAGTGACCAAATGACCCCCATTTGTCTTTGTGTACCTCGGCATAGATCAGACAGGGAAGCCAAATCAAGTCCTGATGCAGTTGGGGCATTTAGTCACTCAAATGCACATTTTCCCTGACCCCAAGGGGATTATACTCCTTGCACCATGGCTCAAAACTGCATTAGCAACTGCCAAGAGAGAAATTAGAAAGCAGATATGCTTAGGAGTTATTATCTAGATAATTATATCACTTATTTCACATGTTACACCTAGAGTCTGCCAGAGAGCCACCACATTTGTTATTAGCTCTGACTTCTTCACACCATGCAGACAGGAAAGAGAGTAGCTAAGGAACTTTCTTGCCCTAAAATAGCCTTAACCCAAATTATACCAACAAAGAAGACTGAAAAGGATCAAAATGTCAGTTTTTTCTGAGACAGAGAAGTCAAACACTTTTTATGTGTTACAATTCCACATATTTTTGAAGCAAATCTGCAAAATTTCTTGTCTGCTTTGGGCAGCTGTGAGGTTTGTTCCTCCCTAAACCACAGTGACACCTTCCAAAAGTTCTACATGCTCCTTAGATAACTTTTAAATTTTCATAAATAAAAGTGGAAGCTTGCAGCACCTCTCTCTGGGTTTTTCAACATCTGGAAATATGCACATGAGTTTTCAGGCTTTTTTCCAGCAGTAATTTTTTTAATACAAATTTACTCCAAGAATTTAAACTTGACAAAATACAAAATAAAACACTTGGAAGTTTTGAGGAAAGTATGATAAACAGTCAATTTTGATAATTTGTTTGGCTAAGCCAGAAAGGCACCAGCCATGTGAGATGCAAACATTTTCTGCAGTGGTGCTGTTTCCTCTGTGAATCCAAATGAGCCCGTTTGAAATGGTTATCACAATGTTATTTAATATCACATATTTAATATCACAATGTTTCTGATAGCACAGGCCAACCCTATCACACACAAGTCATGCAGCTTAGGATAATGATGATCTAACAACACTGGTGAAGGGTTCATGGGGCAGCAAGTTTAAGTCACTCAGAGCTGGTCAATAACTGATTTCAGATTTAAAACTTGTGCCTGAGTCAAGACACTTAGGTCAGAACAACACATGAGATGCACATTCCCATAGTGGCAATGCTCATTATTCTGTGATAATCAATTTTAAAGTAGCTTTTAGTTACACAGTAAGGTCTTGGATGAAAGTCTCCAAAGCCTCGGGTGGATCCAGGTAACTTTAAGGCTGAAAACCCAGCTGGTAGGGATTTGGCAGGTGGGATTTAAAATAAATTTGTATAATAATATAATTACTCTGAACATAAATTAACTCTGACTAGAACAGTGAAGTCCAAGAGAAACTTGTTCAGAGAACCAGAGAAGAAAAAAAAAAAGAGGAAGAGAAATTAAATAATAGGCACAGGAACAGGAGTGAGACAGTGACTAATAAAATGAATAATTTATCAGGAAATATTACACCTGAAATGATTCTCGGAGAAAGGTTTCAAAACTTCTTCCTGAGCAGGCAGTAGCACCAACACCCCTAAATTAAATGTTTTAATTTCTCCCTGCCTTTTCTCTTTTGTAACTCCTGTTACCTGCAGTGAGTCAGGGGTGGACAGTTCCTGCTGCCCTGAGTGGAATTTCTCCCTGTTTGATGAGATTTCTTATCCACAGACTGAATTTATGAACTTGAGCTTGCATTTTCAAATAAATCCAAGAAAAAGCATGTAATTTCTCATGGGACATTTCAGAGTATGATTTTTTCAAACCATTGGGTATATCCAAATCCACTTTAAGTGAGGGGGAAAAAAGAGGCAGCAATATTCCTATTGCTTCATTATTCCTGCAAGAAATAATCTTTCCCAGCACTGATTCCATCCCCTGTGCCAGATTTAACAGGGAAGGCAGAACACAGTAAGTTTCTTTTAGAGCTGGTTTCAAGCAGCCAAAATCAACTACATAAACAAACCAAACATGTAAAGTAGGTAAGAGAATGAAAATCACCCTAATGCTTCTTGCAGAGATAAAATCTTTTTTTTGTGTTGAGAACTAAGTTTGTTTTGTCATTTGTTTTTCATTAGTACTAAAAGAACTCGAAACTTTAAATCACAATTGCACATAGTTACAGCCAATCTGGGACTCTTATTCTGGATGATGCCTTAACTTCAGAAATAAGAAATAATTAAGTTTTGCAAAGAGGAGGGTTCCATACATACTGCAAGCAACATCTTTGTTGTTATATTCACATTTTTCCCCATCTGCTTTCGTGAAAAACTACTAATTTTATGAACTGGGCATAACAGACATCGTGCTAGCATTTTCTCCTGTCTGAAAAACTTGAAGTCATGGTAAATATTGACACTCATCAGCATCTTGCATGTCTTTAAGACATGCAAGAAGGACAGCAAACAGTTGATGTGACTGTGATGGAGAAAAAAGTAAATTCTAAAACTGAATACATTCTGAACTTGAAAGCAAAAAAGATGTGACAGGGTAACAGCTCTGTACAATTAGGAAAATATCCCTTCATTTTTGATCAGGAATAATATGTTTTGTTGATTTTTCTTTTCTCTTCTTCTTCTTTCTAAAGGAATCAAAGGGAAACTTATTTGAGGGAGCTTAACTTGGACTTTAACAAAGTTTCAGAAGTTCAGCCTTCTTGTATGTTTACTCCAAGGAAATGTTTTCCACTTAAGCAGCACATTCATCTAATTAAATTAAATTAATCCATTCTATATCCCTAAGGTAGAAAGCAGCCACATTTTCATTTATTTGTGTGTTATTTTCCCTAGATTCTGAAACTAGTGGCAAAACAACAAAAAAAATGTAGTGGAATTAATTTTAAAGATGCATCTGATTTATGTTACTCCTTGCAGCAAAACTATTCCCTTTCCATGGGTAAAGCTGCTTCCCTGATACCTCCCATCTGCAAGGGAAAGTGACTACAGTTTTTCCTCTTTAAGGGAAAATGTTTCCAATGATCTCTCACTTTCACATAATGGGATTATATAAAAAAAGAATTGCAACTGTCATGAATACTTCCCTTTCGAGGACTCCCACCAAGTTCTGGACATGTTTCCCTGCCTAAGAGTTCATAATGTGCTGTAACTGAATTAATGCTGGTGAGGATTTTCTGTTCCTTCTAGAAAAGAGACAAAATATGTGCTGAGTTACACTCTGAGACTGAGTTAACGTTGTGCCAATTATAAATGCTACTGCTCTGACATGGATAACTGGGGTTTATTAGGATGTCTTGCTGCTTTTCCTCATATCATTTAGATAATGCTCCCATCTCCTCAGTTTCCTCTCTTGTCACAGATTGCCTGTAGAAAAGTGTGAAGCCAATCTAGATGTCAGATTACCCTCAGATCATAACCAAAAAAAAAAATCAAAATACAGTGTTAAAAGTGTAGAGCTGTTCTTTTTAAGATTTCTAGCCAAGAGCACTGTTTGAAGTAAAAGGAGAAAACCTCTCTTTGTGCATCGCTATTTGTGGGTCTCCAAGAAAGTGCTACCCTTAGATTTCAACTAATTCAAAATTAACTGTGTAAAATAACAGGGCTCGAATTCTCTGCTACATCAATCCCACCTCTAAATTCAAGTACCATTGATTTGATCCTCCTAAAATCATCACCAATAACGGGCATGCTTTTGGTGCTGCATTTTATTACCCTTGGGCCGAAGCCATACAATGGAAATCTTTGTTGGAAGGGACGTTTTGCATGGCCCTTGCTCATGGTGAAACAGACCAGTGAAACCTGAATTGGACCAAGGGCTCTCTGCATGGATTGGGAACTCAAGGACTGTCAGGATCTATGTAGTATTTTTGCAGAATATAGAAAAATTTGCCATTAACTCACAAGTGTTTTCACTTTGGGTATATCATGTATCTTCCTTCTCAGCTATAAACAACAGCATCGCAGCCACATTATAATTCATGCGCAGAATATTTGCATTTTTCCATAAATGTGTTTCGAATTTCAGCTTGTGCACTTCAGTCTGGAGGGTATCTGTATTCTCTAGATCTCATTTTAAATTGGAAATGCGCACATTTTCGTTTTTATCCAGCCAAGCTGTTTGTCCACACCAATATTCATGCTCAGATCAGCTGAAGTGATTTGTCAATTTGCATCAAACCCAACATTTGTAGTTCATTCGAGTTTTAAGGAATAGGACTGGGGGTTTGCCAAATGTTTCTTAAAAGATATTTTTTGTAAAATGCCAATCTTAGTTTTCAAGCCCCTAAATGATTTCACAGTCGTCCTTATCTGATGAAAAAGTGAAAATATTTCTTACATGTAATTAAATATTACATACTTCCAGTATTTTCCATAGGAAAAACCCCAACTTTGTCTGAAAATACAGCAGTTCAGTCACATCCTCACTTCCAGCCAACTTTCCTCTCAACATGAACACTGATCACAGTTCACTTCAAACGCTCTGAAACAGGAACCAACAGCAAAAATATACGTTCAGATCCCACTGGAGTTAACAACAGTTTACAGCAGTGTGAAAGTTAAGAAAACCTTCAGTTTGAAACAAAGAATGAATGATTTTTCTGGCTTTTCAAAATGTGGCATTTGATGTGAATGATTTGGTTACTGACAGCAATGCTTTTGCATCTGTAAACTAAAATATAATCCTTGATTTTAGAGAAATACCAACTGAATATAGAGAAAATAAATATTACATTTGCCAAATTTCTTTTGTATAGTTATTAGCCACTGCTAACAAGCAGTCCTTTCACTGTCAACTGACAATTACAACACAGAAATGGAATTGAATTTTTGTCCAGTAGGTCCTGTATAATTCTATGAATTTTTTTAAATGCCGTTCTTTAATTTTTCTCTAATGCAGACAAATATAATGTATTCAGTCATTTCCTGATTCACAGATGCACTTCACAGACACTGTCCTGTATCACTACTGAGCTGGGAGACAACTGGCAAAGAGTTTCTCTTATCGACTCCCTTGTTCAGTTGCCAAAGATAGAAGCAAATGAAATTCCTTTAATTCCACTGGAGCGTAACTCCAGCTCCTGCTGGAAAGAGCCACAGCAGCAGTTTCAGAGGTGTGAACGTTAAACAAAGACGCCAAATCCATTTTGTGCTGTTGACACGAAATAAATCAGAAATGAGAGTCCAGAGGTGTGAACCTCTACAGTTTGTACTTCAGTAACATTTTTTTCTGCAAGATACTGTACATTAACAGTAAATATTTTACAGTTTTCCTCAAAATCTGTGTACAATTCCCTCAGCTATAAAAACCAAAGGAATGGAAATGCATACAGGTAAAAAACTATGTTTTCTAAGGCTGGTCCAGCCTTTTTTACTCAGTTTACTCAGCTATGAAAAACCCAAGAGGATCAGGTGATTGTTCGTTCACAAGATTTTGCAGGATCAGGGCTTTTTTGATAAGCAAAGCTTACTCAAAGCTCTTTCTTAAATACATGTGCAACATCAAATTTCATTACAGAGTTGAAGAGGATCCTGGTTTGCTTTATTTATTTAAAAAAGTGGCTGTAAGTTAATGTGGATATCTAAAGTCATGCCTTAAGCTCTTTCATTTACTTTGTGTGCTTTCTTGCTCTCAGAAAACAAATCCATGTTACTTGAATAAAACAAGGCATCCAAACATTTCAGTGGTGAGCAGATTCCCTCCTTCACTAAACTCCGCAAAAGCCAAGACAAGAGGTTTGTTTTCCTTGACTCCAGTTTGATTTTACACTTACAAGTCTATCTCTGCAGACAGAAGTTTGGTTAAATAAAAGCTAAGACTTTTCCACTTAAAAAGTAGACCTAGAAATGTGGCTTTAAATGGGCTTGTGAGGTGTGAATCCCCACTAAATGTGTATCCCAGGAGTGGCAGCAGGTGTAATTCTTGAGTCTTTCTAAATGTCTTTGAAGGCAGGATATCAGAGCTGACATTTCAGCTTTTCTAGAAAGCTACCTTCACCCTGCACAGGTAAATTTGTTTTCAGAAGCATTTAAAGCTTCATCATGTTTCAGTCTGCTGAGTAATATTTCCAAAACAAAGGAAGGAAAATGCAAAAAGGGCATATCAGTTTAGGTTCTTGCCCATGACTCTCACACCTAAACTAGTGAAGGCTTTCATACTCACTGATAGGGTTCAACAAAAAATAATTTCAGTTTACAAACTCCTGCCAGTTGTTTATGAACATCTCAGCCAGTGCTTATTTTCAGTTGACTTTGAGCAGCGTCCAGGAGGATTTCCAGCTCAAATCCAGTGGGATGGTGCTCACTGCACCCTATCACAGACCATCCCGGCCAGATGTAGGAGTACAGAACAGACTCCACGTCCCAAGGGCTTCTGTGCTGTGTTTCTTCTCCTGGAGCAGTCCTCAATATCATACTGCTCTTCACAGAACAGGGCTTGAAGGCAATACCCCAATACCACTCCTCTGATAGGCAAAGGCTTCTTTACGTTGTGTAAAGCAACCTTGAAGTGACCCAAATTCATAATGACACCATTTCAAGAGTGCTTTATGTTGCCAGAGCTCACCAGTATAAGAGGGGGGTGTAGTGAAGCCCCAGAGTTCTTCACTGTTATGGCTTTACATTCCTTGTTCCTTCCACTTTTGAAATGCAGCACGTATTATTAGAGATAGTTATATCTGCATATTACAAGCAATTACTGGGCAAAGTGCTTTTCTTTGTCAAAGTCATTGGCAAAACTTACATTATCTTCAGAGCAAACAAGCTGAGATCAGATCGCTGTGTACACTGAGAAAGTGAAGCGTGCTGTAAAAAAAAAGGAGATGGAAACTGCATTAATTTAAAAAACGTGCTCCTAAAGAAGAGAAGCACAGCTCAGAGACTCATACTAATATAATGAAACCTGACTTTCCTTCAAAGAACATATAGAAAACTTTTCATGTCAGCTCTCAGCATAAATATTTGGTAAAAAACTTAACTGAGGGCTTATTGTCATGTTACTGAAACATGCAGTTTTTCAGTCTCTATGGTTCTTGTATTTAAGGTATAAATTATAACTTTCAGGGGTATATTTGAATCATAAAAAGCAAAGATGACTTTATAGCTATTTCATTGGTTTGAAAACAGTGCTTCACTCAGGTTTATAGCCCATTAAGACAGTGTGTTTTTCCTTGTATGATCCCCTCCTGTGCAGTACTAATTTAATTTTAACACTGTGGTTTGAACATCACACATACAATTAGTTTCTATCAGGAAGGAAAGCTCTTTCACTCAAGGTCAAATCGTAAAAAGTCTATGAAGCAGGATGAACTGATCGTTTCAGATCAAGTAAAACGAGTCAAAGCTCTATTTTCAGATTTTTTTCCTCATTCACTTGAGCCAATCTGGAAATTTAATAACTTTATTAAAAAACAGTTAATTTTTTTGCTATTACTGTTATTCCTCCACATATACTGAAAATCATTTTTTAGCCAAATTACAGCAGCTATCTGCATAGATAATTAGAAAATATAATGAAGCACTGGTTTAGAATTTCACCAGTGAGCTCTCAGCTCAGGAAAATGAAACAGTAGTGATATAACTAGTGTAACATAAAGCACTCTTGGAGAATATTGAAGGGGTTTGGGATTTTTTTTTAAAGTCCACAGAGCAAAAGTTCAGGCAAGCCCATACCTGTGGTGACAGGTCTGGCTTATTCCATTTGTTACTCATTTAGAGGAGTGAAGACAGCTTTCCATGGAACCTTCTCATTTCTTATTTTAGAAATCATGGAGCTCATAAATCACCCCTGTGGTTCTAGAAAACAGACATTTGTGTACACATCACCCTACAGTGTTTAAATCTTCCTCAGTGAACTGTGTGTCATCTCTGGCTTCAGTATTTGTCATATTCTTCACACATCTTACCTGTGGCTTGGCGAGATGAAAGGGTGGATCACTCTGTCTTCCTCCTGATACTTGTAATTAAGTTTTAAAGATGTGTCTTTGACTCTGATGTTATCTTCCTGAAGAAGAAGAGTACATGAGTAAGACACAAATTCTGCTGGATCAAGGTTGCACTGGGGATTCTTCCTCCGCAGATAAATTCACTGCTTCAACAGATTTGAAGATAGAAGTAAGATCTTTATAAAGCCAGTTCAGAAAGTCAGGCAGGTTTGTTCTGGTCTTTGATAAACACAACAGATTCAGAGGCAAGTGTGAGTCAAAAGAGCCAAGACAAAGCTGAGACGGATACAAGCTGGGACTTTGCTGAGTAAAGTTAAAGTTATTTAGTACCTGTGAAGTAGAGGACATTTTAGGAGTGTTTAAAGGAGAAGAAGAGTGAGGAGGAAAAAAACCCAGCCAGGACCAATTGTACCAAATACCTGCCTCTGCAGAGCCCACTTACAAAGGCACCTACCTCGCCCTGGATGTGTTTCTGCATCAAAGAAAAACTATGTAATAAAGTAAAAGTCTCTCCAAAACCAGGAAATAAGTGATACCATCCAACACCCATCCCTAGAAAACATGCTCCTCCTAGGGGTAAAGGAGAGAGCAAGTTTTGCTGAATAAAACAGGTTTTAATCATTCCTGGTTAAGATGGATAGGAATGGAGAGAGCATTTTTCAGTTCACTCCTCAAGTTCCCAGGAGCTTTGACTGAAGGAGACCCAGCTGGAACTACAGACTGGAGGACATCCAAAAAAAAGATGATGCAGGGCTATAACTGAGCTCACTGAGGCAGAGGCTTTCCTGCACCTTTGGTTGTATTTTAGACCATGCAGTAATTTTAACTGTTGCTATTTAAGTCCAAATATTATCATTTATCTCTAACAATACCTTTGATACAGAGAAAACTTCTGAAGATTTCTTCATTTCATTGCTGTTACAACAAAGTCAGCTGTGTCCATGCCTCGTTATCCATATTTTGAAAACCATATCAGTTGCCCAAATAAACAAGAGAAAGTTGAAGCACTCAATCTCCAAATAATGAAGGCCCTGATTAGATGGGTTTTAAAGACACACTTGCCATAATTGGAACTGAAGATCTATTTTGGGGTACATTTTTATTTCTGCAGCGAAATAAATGTTATGTTCGAGTTTAAACATGCAAATAAAAGCAGCCTGGGATTAGGCAGCGTGGAATGCAGGTACTTGCCAGTGAAGCACAAAGTGATGGAAATGCTTCACACCCCTGGGTATAAAAATTCCATTTTTGTCCCAGTTAGTCATTTGAGGGTGCTCTTTCTTATGCTGCCTCATGAAAAGGTGCTAGAGCTGTGGTTTCGTGGATTTGGGAGAAAGACTCGTGAACAACTTAAAGCCAGTAGAAGAATCCTCTCCTGCTTTTTCTTTCCTGCTGAGCTGACAGTTACCTCCTCAGTGAATTGGATCAGCAAATGCATCTGCTCTTTTGCCATATTTTGTTGGTTTTGTTTTTTTTCTTTTTAAAAGCAGGAAAGAAAAGCAAATGGAGAAAAGCGTAAGTAAAAGCTATCAATTAAAAAAATGGTCCCAGAAAAAGGTGCTTAGCTTCGTTTCAGAGTGAGTATTTCCAGTTTTATAAATTAGTATTTAAATTGTGATAGTTTCTTCTTTCAAGCATCCTTTTTCATTTATTATTTCCAAACTATTGCTAATTTGACTCCTGGCTTTTTGTAAAGAAAAATCACCAGCAACTTCCAGATGTAGAAAGATTTGGAAAAACATTAAATGAGACCGTCAACACCAGCTATGTTCCAAGATAATTTTCACTTCTTATGTCATCTTTATTTTCTTCCAGCAGCCACAAATGAAAGCATGACCATGGCATAACCTATAGAATCATAGAATCTGATGAGTTTTGAAGTAGCAGAGAGAACAAGAGAGAAAATTCAGCATTAATAACACACAAGTTAAATATAACCTCCCAAGCTTCCCCATCGGCCCAAACACTGACAAAAAATAAATATAAATAAAAGTCTTGCTCCTCTGTAATACAGACCACACATAAATCACATGAGGGCATTAGAGTGATCTGTTAAGTCCCAAACTGTGCTATGTTTTGGTGGCATTATTTCACATTTTAAAGATACAATATTTAAATCTTCTACGCCTTTCCAGCCTGACATTTCCTTCCAACACTGAAAAGGCAGGGGATGAGTCTTATTTCACCTTAAATGGTGAACAAAACATGCACACTACCCACTAGAATGCACATCTGCAATAACAAAATACAACTTTTCCTGAAGTACAAAGTTACAAGTCTCGTTCTATTCTTAGTGAAGACCCTTTCCTACTGGTTTTGAAAATAAACATTGCAGGTGTGTTTCGGTAAATATCAGACTTCAAATGTATGTGGTTTTTTGTATATTTGTGTCCTTTTACATATGGCTGTGTTCAGCTCCCTGAGAGCTGTTGTGAATTTACCCAGCCAGCCAACAAAAATGATAAAATGTGACTTATCTGATTAACCACAAGTATGCACGGCGGTTCGAATTGAGAATATTCATGATCAATCAACCCAGTCAATTACGTCCGGGAAAAGCTGTTAATAAAAGATATTTGAAGAGGTGAACTCCAGGAAATTGTGATCTGTTTGTGGTTATTCCAGGAGTAGAAAAGAGGGCCTAAAATCACTCAATATACTACTCTAGCCAGATTATTCTCTCTGCTCCACTGAACACCCATAAGCACAGTCAACTATTAAATTAACACTGCTAAGCTCTGCTATTTGTGTTGGCTATTTTTATACACAGCAGGCAATAATCATTACTTAATGAGAGCCTAGGCTTTAACACCAGGTGTGATTTTGTCGTCGGGGGATCTATTTTTCTACTTTTCAGGGTTTTCATCCACATCAGTTTCCATCCCCACCAGCACCACCTATTTCTCTCCTGAGGGCTGCATGGTGAATGCTGATTCCAGGCTCAGCGTGGTGCACGGTGCTTGATTTGCACTGATTGCCAGAAATTGTCACACACAGACTTCTGCAGGGATGTGCAATGAGAATGTGATTTTTGTGACGTCCCTTGCATTAGAGATCACCTCTAATTTTCTGTTCTACTTCATCCATATCCTTTGCAAAGAAAGGCAAATCTCTGTTTAAAGTGTTGGTTTCTCAAAAATCTACCTGGAATAATGAAAGAAATGTATTCGCTGTATTTACTGTCAAAACACCACACAAAAGAAGCAAATTTTTTCCCCTGTCCTAATGAAAAATGCTCAGCATATAAAAAGCTTGATTACATGCTGTAAAGGGCTGACTTTCTGCTCTGCTATTCAGCTATTCAAACAGAAAGAACGTTGCAAAATCTTAAGAACTAAAACCAAGAAAGAAAAAACACAACTTCTGCACACTTTTGTAGAGAAACCCCAGTTTGGAGGGAGTTGCAGTGAACACAAACTCCTGCTACAGGCATTTTTGGGAAAAAGACAAATAAACAAACAAAGCTACATGACTCTCTTTGACAGATTTCTTTTTCAGTTTAATGAACTTAAGTGCAACCAGATGAAGCAAAAACATGAGTTCTTTCTCCCCCAAAAAACATGAGAAGATCCAGTTCCTTTCATGTGAGACTTTTAGGCCAACCTGAAGCAAACACAGAGCTGAGCTCTCAGTATTCACTTCTATAAAATCCTATTAACAAAGACAAATATGAAGCAACTTGGGAATATCACTCCAGTGATAGATTGCAACTTTCAAACTCATCCAGAGTAGCAATTCTGTAAAAATGATACCACTTTTAACTGCATAAAATAGATTTTTTTAGAAAATACATCAGTCAGCAAGCAGTCAGGGATGTGGGAATACCCTATTATTTACATAATTTCCCTTCTTTTTGCAAGCACCAAGGGATAATGTGGACTGCAAATGGGGAACTCCAGAAATACTGAAAATGGAATTCCAAAATACGCTTATGACTTGAATGTTTACTATTAAAAAGACCCCAAATATAGTTCAAAATAGCAGCTTTTGTACTTTATTTGTTTCCATCTCTAGGCTGAGGATGGCTTGACTATCACAAGACAGAGCATTCTCTTTTTTATATGTCCTGTGAAACTCACAAACATTACAGAAAAGCTAAAGAAAGGAGAATTAATATTTTCTGTCCTCCACGGACCTAGGGGTTGTTTATTGTTGTTGATTGTGGTGTTTGTTACTGTTAAGAGCATTAATAACTCAGTAATTCTCCTGGCCTCCTACAATTGTCTTGAGAGTACTGACAAACTCAGAAATGGGAGAAAACTTACAAATAGCTTTAGGGTAATTATTTTATCCAGAATTTAGTAAGACTGGTTAGGGTGCGTGCCGCTAAATATTTCTGTGGTTTGCCTGGTAGTGTTTGCAAGATGTGATGGCACAGAAGCCTCAAGTCATGAATTTTAATTCCTTAGTGATAATTTGTTCTCTTTTTGCTCTGTGCATCATCCCAATCCTATGGAAATTAGATGGTCTCTGTTGTAGTGAACATCAGAATCCACACCAGGATAAGTATTTTTCCAAGTTTACAAAAGTAAAGCAAGACAAAGTGCACACAACAGGAAATCCCAACTTTACCAATTTGCTTCAACAACTCTGCTGTACTCTTATGAAAACACCTTTCTTCACCTTTGTTCTGCACACATCTCATAAGAATGATGTGAAATCAGCATCCACGTAGCTCTTAAAACATGTAGTCAACTGTTCAGAAACATTAACCACCATTTAAATGATCTTGCTCGTTCTGCAACAAAAGCCCACGGCATTCAGAAACAGCAAACAGAAACAAGCACTCAGGCCAAGACAAAAAAGCAATCATATGCTTGAAAAATATTTTCTGTGTGACATTGCAGCACCCATGTTCCTCTTCTACCCCTCACATTTTTAAAGTCCTCAAGAAACTCCTGTAGAGGCAGTCATGCTGCATGTATTTTGCACCAGCTGTGGAAAAAACTGGCACATTTTGCTTTTTCCCAGCAGCATCAATCACCAAAATCTTAGTGCTGCACTCTCAGCACGTGTTCACCCACCCAGATAACTGAAAAAGAGGGAGGTGATCCAGCAGTGCTGGATCCATACTGATGGTGCAATATGGAACATACCCAGCAATACTCAACTCCTTCAGGTCTCTTGTCCAGATGAAAGGTACAACTAAAGTCACATTTGTTAAGGAAATGGGCATATTTCTCTCCTGTATATTGACATCTACTCTGCGCAGGCCGTAGCCATGTATTAAAATAATTCCTTTTGAAAAATAGCAGTTTAGTGCATAAAGGATTATTCTCTACCAAAATTTCCCCTACTCATCCAAATTGCACCTGTGGTTTATTGACAGTGCCTTTTACTGCTGTGTATAAATCACCCAGGGAAGAGGCAGCGTTGTGTCAAAATAATGCATCTCTTCAGCAACACAATATGGATCTGCATATCTGTGAAAATTAAACAGAATAAATAAATGATCACTTTTGGCTGTCCGTGTTCTCTCAGGTCTGCACAAAGAAAGGGCTGATGAGGAGCAGCTCATCACCTGCCTTCAGCTTGATTTATGGGCAAACTTTTTCCTTCATTTTTCTGTCCAGAAAGATGTTGGAACCTCCTCAGATGTTTTTGAGGCCCAGCTAGACAAAGCCACAGCTGAGCTAATCTGCCCATTGGTGACAGCCCTGCACTGAGCATATGGTTGGACTTCCACAGGTCCCTTCCAGCCAAAGTTTCTGTGATTTTCCATTATGGAACCAGTCTCATATGCAAACTGGAAGCTAACATCACATTTCTTATGCTCTCTTTACTAGCACAGCATGATTTTCTTTTCTAAATACCCTTGCCCATACTAAGATTCCTCTTTGCAATAATAATTGCATCACTTCTTTCTGAAAAGGTATTTATTGAGCTGCCATGACTTGCAGAATTACAAAACTAAAATCACATAAGCTTAAGGAATTTCCTCCTTTTTTAAGACAACCTCATCAGGGAGGACTGCAGCAGAAGTGAATGCAGAAAACCCAGACTGGTCTGACCTTTAGAATCTCGGAGTGTTTAAGGTGTTGCAGCTGCATTGATTTCCTATGCATCCCATACTGTATTTCCCCTACACTGGCAAACACGACACTGGGCTGATTCATGAGAGCCTCTATTTGCATGTTAAATTTATTGGCTTTGTCTGCCTTTGCTTCCATCAGTAATGCTCAACAAAATATATTCACAACGTGTTCTCCCTCTTGGGTTCTCCACGTGAAAGAGAAAATATACACACCCATATATTTACTTGCTCTACATTTCCTACATTCTGATTTTAATGCTGTAATGATGAAAATTGGGGAAACCAGTGCACAAAATTTTAAGAAAAAACCCTTGATTCGTGCCTGGTAACTGCTGACTCAGTCTTGCTGTTGCACCTTCTTCTGTCAATATTTCTCTTTCTTGTAGGAGAGAATTTTCTGATTTTCTTCTTCCCTGGGTTTCTTCATGGTTTATTGCACTTGCTTCTTTGTAGGACCACAGCTCTTTTTCTTGCTACATCTTTTTCATATATTACATTTTAACTATTTTACTAATTTTCAGTGTTCATTTTCTTCATGAGTAACCTCATTTTCCTGCCTATTTGAAATTAAACATGTGTTTCTTACCTGCTCAGTGCAGAGTATCATTTCTAAAGCACTAAAAATTTTATCTGAAAACAGTTAAGCAAGAGTTTTCCTCAATTTGTTGTGGCTGAATTTAATTTCTTGAACTACTGCTTGTATTACCATTCCCAGCAATTTAAACCACCTAACTTGGTATCCTGTCTGCCACGGGAAGTATCTAAAGCACCACAAAAAACTACTAAAAAATTAAGACATTTTCTGTAGCAAACTAAGTGAAAGCAGCTGAGTTAAGTAATTAAATGCTCTACTTCATTAAGTTCTTCATATAATTAATTTTACAACTTGAAAATTTATTCTTTCCACAAGATAAAAAAGCAAAGCAATAGAAATGAAAACTGTGTTATGCATATATTACAACAGTGGTATTCAGCTGCCTAAATGGATGCTTTTAATGCTATTTCAGATGCTCCCAAGATGAATATTGGGAGAGCACACGTGGTTGAGGGCCTGCACACTTCCAGAGCAGCACCTGAATGCTGCTAAAGAAATGTCAGATCAGTGTGATTTGACAGCTGAATCACCCCTTAAAAGTCTAATTGTTTTTTAGAAGTGCACACACACACATATATGTATATATAAATATATTAAAAAATGGTAATGCTACAAATCAGAAGCCCATCCAATATTCTACAAACATAATTAGGACTCAAAATTTTCAACATTTTAGCCTAGCTCATGACAGAAAACAATGGAAACCTCTCAATATTCCTTCATGGAACTGAAATCCAAATTTGGGTCTCCCTGTCACTATATTTATACTATTGTACTGCCTAAGATTAATGGAGCATAGACTGGAGGCTGAGATTCCTGTCTCTGTCATCCCTTTTTGAATCACTTGCCTTCCAAAATGCTTAAAATTTTTGTGCTGAAACCTTCACTCATTTGACATCATAATACATAAAGATTTATGTTAATGAAAAAGTCGATTACTTATTCATGGAGCTGTAGTGTGAGAGCTGCACTGAAACTTTAGAGGCTTTTAGAGGAGTACACTGATTTCTGTGATTTCTGTGTCCACAGCACATGACTTCCCTTTCTGGCAATATTAGGATTTTTTTTAGAAATTATGGTAAGCTATCATTACTTACTGACATTTGTGGGTTTATTCAACCGTCTTAACTCAGTCTGACTGCTCAGAAAGTTGCAGACAGGAATTAATTTCAGATTTGGCTTTAAAGCTGGATGCAGATCCATAACATAACAGGACTAATACTACTCCTGCCATCATCATGGCTCTTAATAGAGTTTAATTAATTGGATATAAAGATTAAAAATATTAATATTAATTATGCCCAAATAATGTTCAGCTAGTGCTAATTATTTGAACTTTAGGTCTTCAGTTTCCCACTGAGCCAAGTCATGACTTTGGATGGCATAAAAACCAAAGCAGCAGCATCGGAGTCACTCGAGGATAAAAAATATGAGACCAGAATCAGATCATTTATCTAGAAACATGAGAAGGAAACTTCCAGCTGAAGAATTTCAGTTTGAGAAGTCTTCCAACTGCTCCCATGAACAAACAGTTCATTACTAGAGGCAGCAATAGGGCAAAAACTCCAAATCCATTCACATTTTACAGGAAAAACAACTTACTACTAGCACTGCATAAAAGACATACGGCCTCTATAAAGCAAAATTTTTTTCAAGCTCGTGCAAAACTCATCTGAATGACTGAGGTACAGAAGAAATAGATTTCATTTTAGATAAACTTGCTGTTGCTTTTAGGATGAATTTTAGTAGGTGTGCAATAACTAATGGTTAATAACTGCAAGGAATCCATTACATGTAAATTTTCTTCATTAACTGTTTCCAAGCTATCAAAAAAGCATATAAGGATTCTAGCCTATGTGGATCACTGACATGATCAATTGCATTATAAGTGAAAATTTCATTGTTATTTTTGATTCTTCATGTTTTAGATTGATGGGGATTCAAAGGTTGTTAAATCTTCTGCACTCATTAGGTTTTCAGTAAGTGGAAAATTCTCACTGGCATTACACTAATGAAGTACCCTTAAAGTCAGCTGGTATAAATTGTGAATGTGGCACATAATGACTTGACTCAAATACATCAAGAGGTTTAAATTCAGGGAAAATTCCATAAGAGCCCTTTCTATGTTTTTAATCAATTTAATCCAAACCATTTTCCCCCCCTTTCAATTGCCAAGTTGCAGCTTAATTAAAAAGGATCAAATTTTTGAAAATTTATCCACAAATGGATATTTCATACAAACAAGTCAAGTCTTGTGGTCTTCTTTTTTCTCAGTAAAATTTGTGTTCACATTTATTTCCATGAAATAAAACTGCCAAAATACCAGCTCTCTGTTTCTTTCCTTTTGAGCACCTGAGTTCACAACCAGTAGCTTTTTTTACCAGAAACCCCCACTATTCATATCCAAAACAAATCTGTGCAGATTGATTTACTTCTAAAGCAAAGGCCAATTAGTAAAATTGGAAAAAAAGGAAGGATTGAGATCAGCGAGTAATGTCACCCACAGAAAAAATCCTGCAGTCATGGAAAAAACAAAAAAAAAAACCCCAAAACAAAACAACAAAAAAAACCACCCACAAAACCAAAAACAAATAAAAAACCACCAAACCACCCCAAAACCATAAAAAACCCACTCAGAAATCTGATGTGTACACGCAATATAACATGATGCTTGTCAGCACACATTTTTTACAGAGATGTTTATGACTAAATGCTGACATGTTCCCTAAGAGCAGCAGCAAAATGATGAAGATAAATGAAGAAAAGTAGATGCAGCCAGTAGGTTTTTTATCCTCTTTATGCCAGGAAAACTTGCCTATTTCCCTTGCAAAGCAGGCCACAGGCTATGCCTACACCACAGTCAGCAGCATGACTGCAGCAAATGCATCTTTAAAAGCATAAATTGAAGACATCTAGCTCAGGTGTTGGCAAGAGAAAGGAAAATAAAACAAACCACCACCACATAAATACCTGGTGGTATTATCCTCAGTCCTGGCTGGAACCTCCTTGTTGATATCTGGACTGACTGGATTGATGCAGGACTTCAGTGTTTTCCACGTCCCATCGAAACCAGCAGGGCTACTTTAAATTAGAAGTCTGCCCTGAACTAGAAATAGCTTTTCAGTGCTAAATATTAAAATATTCTGACCAGGTGGCTTGGATCTAAGTGTTGCAGCTCACTGCAAGAAATTCTGCTCAGCTGGAGGGCAGAGTCCAAGCAGCAGGGCCTGGAGGGTATCAGAGCCAAAGCAGGTAAAAAAGGATGTTCTGGGCTCATCCCTGTTGTGATTCCTTCTCCTTGGATCTGCAGAGGATGAAAAAACCACACTGGAGCTGCACATCTGTCCCAACAAACACATCAGATCCTAACAGATGAGAATTCACCCTCGCAGCAAAGGAGGTACAACAGTATTTAAACAGACTCTCAGTTAAATATTCTTGTGTGAAGATCAGGGCTCCTCACAATAAACGGTCCTCTGATGTTTTCAAACCTGAATTTAAATATTTTATCCAACAGAAAAAAAAAAAAAAAAAGAAAAAAACAGCACAGATTCACAGCAGAACAGAATTCTGTTCATCAGCTTAAAGATAGACTTCATTTTCTCTCACTCAAGTGAATTTCACCTACAATTTGGTATCATATAGCTCATAAATCACTTAAGCCTAAAACATTTTATAGACCTGTACTTGTCTTCTAAACAGATGATCCAGGAATGCAAATACAAAGGTTTGGAAATCCCTGTATAAGTGATGAAAAATTATGTATCTCCTCACCTATTTCATGTTCCTGGGAATATTTCACCTCAAGGGAAAACTTACCTACTCTACTTCCTCTGAGATTCCTTCCAAACAAGAGAATCAAAAGGAGTCTTTTTGAGAAGGGAGATAATTTCAGCTGGCCTATTTCAGATTAATCTTTTCACCTGGAACAGGAATAACATTCTTCCTGAAGAAAGACTTACCTGACATTCAGAATGAGAGCTTTCAAGTGGCCAGGAACTAAAATCCCACCGTGAAATGCCTGGAATACACGGCTGGAAAAAAAAAGTGCCTCCTGTTTACATAAACAGGCTTGAACTACCAGCAGGTTTTTTCAATTAATACTGCCACTTTGCCAAACACTCATGAAATGTGGCAGAAAACGTTGATTCACCAATCCCATGGGAAATCTGTCCCTGGAAAACACAATGCGTAATAACAGTCATGGCAGAAAAACGCTGAAGCCCACAAGGGTCTACAGGAATTCTCAGCACTGATCAGTGATAGCCAGCAGAAAATAAAGCAAGAGAGAGTACAAACTGTTAAGAATATTAAGCTCAAAATGAGATTACTTTTCAGATCTGGTAAATTTAGAGTACCCTAAAGCAGAAAGAGCATGCAGAGAGACTCTGCACTGAACTAGTCTTTCTCCTTTATCAAACTGGAACAGCATCCTGCTTGTCCATCTCAGGAGTCCTCAAATATATTAAAGTTAGTGGCCAATTACCAATCCACTCACACACCCACCGCAAAAAGCAATCACCAAATGAAATGTTCAGCAAATGAGAGCCTTCAACCAACATTTTGACAAGGAAAAGCAGTGCCAGAAGGATGAAAGGCCCAGACAAGTGTAAGGTGACTGCAGTACATGAAACACCACCATTGTGTTCTGATAGCCAGAGCATTTTGCTCTAATAATGTTGAGAAAACAGAATTTAGCAAGTGACATCCAGCAAATACATAATCAGAGAATGCTTAAGTGACTTGGGATTTGGAAGGCAGTTTCTTCAGGAATAAGTTAACTGTTTATGCAGTAGAGTTAAAAATACATTAAGAAGAGGGTGTAGAATGACTCGCTAGATGTCTTCAATAATATTTCAGCAGGTACCACACAAATAGTTTTGTTAGTACTGGCAAAACTAAACAAACCCTGAGGAGAAGTATGATTGGAAAAAGCAAACCTTGTGGTGTAAAATAAACACGCACGTCAAAATCAAGTACCAAGCTCACTCAGATTCCTGACAGGAGTCTAGAGCAATGAATTGGCAGCCTCACTGTTTATACTGCTCCAACTCTTCTGTGACTTTAAAGGAAAGTTCTTTTTTAGCCAATGCTGAGACCTTGAGGCAGGAAATTCTTCATGTAGAAAATGTGGCAGCTCATCCATTGTTTATCTCACCCCATCCTCTATTCCAGCATCAAGGTGATAAGAGACGGTTCACCAAAGCAAGAGTTTGTGGTGAGTTTTTTGTGGTTGATTTGGAATCTAAAAGCACAAATGTGAGAAAAGTCTTTGAGCACAAAATTCAGAATTCTAATTTTAAATTATCCTAGAGATATAAAAAAATTAACTCTCAGTGAGATGAAGCTGCGGATTTATATGCAAGCTTGCAGAAGATAATCCACATCAAACCAGCAGGGATGACTCTGGAGAGGAGGAAATAACACATTCTTGCTATCAGCCTTAACACAAGCTTACAATTTTTGAGCCTTGTCCTGATCCAGATTTTCAAAAATCTCATTCTGAGGTGTTTCCTTCATGTTATTCAGCTAATAATTACAGGCTTTGAAGGATTTTGAGATGCTGGAGGGTTTCCCTTAAAAATGAGTTCAAATTCCATGGATTTTGCAATATTTTCTTGGATTCCTGAATGAAAAAGAGTCTTAGATACAGAAATAAAACAGACAGTTGTGAAAGGTTACATGAGTGAAGACTATGTGAAGAGCAAAGTGCTTCCACTGCCTTCAGTGGAATTAGATTTAGGAAAATCAGAGAAAGGGGAGAAAAACCTCCCAAAGTCCGGCAAGCTGCCTTCTCATCTCCTGCTGTGCAGGCAGGCAAAGCCCGGTGTGACAAATAGCATCCTTCCTAACACAGTTATTATATCTGGTAGGTGACTCACTCTCTCTTCTAAATCATACCAGTAATGCCAGTAGGAATTATTGACTAAACCACATTTGCTGAGACTTACTTGGATGTCAATAATATTGAAAGGAAATTTAAAAAAAAAGTATATCCATGTAGCCCTTTCTGGTTGTGAGGGATTTTTCTGATTTAAAATTACATATAGCTGTGGTAGGGTTTGCATCCAGGATGTGGTTTAGATGTGTCTGGAAGTCTAAATTGAAAAGGCAGCCTAAGAGCACCCAGCAGAAATTGGGCACATTAAAAGTACTAAAAGTTTGACAGAATGAATTTTCCCTCGTTAGTGTTATTGACTTCTCTTACCAATAAAATCTGCCTGCGTTGCATGAATATGATTTACATTCAGCAAGTTCTGATTAGATGTGTATCTCTTGTTCTCCACTAAGCTACAATTTCTCTAAAATATTTCATGGCTGCTGTGAAGAGATTCATCGTGGATATTGGACAACAGTGGAAATTGCTGCATAAAGATTACATTAATCGTGAAATCATCAGGCATTAATTCTACCAGCTACTCAAGAGGCCAATATTTCTCCTTTGTGATTAGGGAAGGACAGTGAAGGTTGCCAAGCTTATCAGAACGTCAAAAAACAAACTGGGACTGGAATTTGAGGACTATGACATTCAGTCAGCTGGAAATTTCCACAGGGCCCAGTAATGATAGTTATATAAAAATCTGCATGTCCCAGAGTCCTGACAAAAAACGAGAGCAGTAAACACTCCACCTGCCCTCACTGCATCATCTACATAAGGACTGATGAAGTTTCTAAATGATGCCTAATTTTGATTGGGGTCTTTTGAATTTTTGTCCCCCCACACTGAAATACTGGGGAATTCCAGCATAAATTACTGTATTCTTGAAGTGTATCAACACAAGAAAGCTTTCCCAGCAAAAGCAGAAAGATTCTCATTTCTTACAGGAGGAATTAACTGTTTACCGTTATGCCTCTCCATTGTTGGTTGTTTGGTTTTTTATGTATAAAAACATTGTGAAAGGGGAGAAGAGAGTCTTAAACTACAGCCATTCCTTCTTTTCTGGCTTCTTGATGTCTTTAAATGAAGTCCTGATAGGAGTTCAGTCGAAGTTCCAGCTCTGAGTGAAATAACTGCAGTTTATATGCAGCATAATGGCAAAGACTCATCTGGGAGACAGAACAATTTTTTCCACTCAAAACCCTCTTTTTGAGCCACAGGGGTAATGCTCCAAGTGTTATGTTAAGCAACCATTATTCTAAGAGAGCCAGCATTAAGAGTCCTGAGCTTCAACTGTCACTTCATGAGGCAGATTTATGGCTTATGACAGTAATTGCTCACACCAAAGCAGCGAGCTGGTGCTCCATCCAAGCACAAAGAGATACTGCCATTAGATGAGGGTAGGGAGCTGATAATGCCTGGGTTTTACAACCAGAAAACTACCTTTTATTTAAATTTTTTTAAAATTGCACACTGTACACAAACAGGCACTTGTTTGTGTAAATAAACATAAATGCTGGTGGTTTTGTTCAGCTTTGGTTTTTCTACAGTAACTTGGAGCATGGCTCTCTTGTTCTTCTGTGTTTGACTTTGTGTTGCTTTAAATGAACTGGTTAAATCTTAATTTAAGAGATTTTGTGTTGCCTGAATATATGTGCTCATTACAAGTGCTAAAAAGGAAAAGTGAATGTAAAAGCAAGGCAAAGTAAAACAACTGTGAGAAGGAAGGTGAATCTTGTGTCTGTAAATTACTGGATTGGGATCTTTGGAAAAGGCAAAGACAACTCTGTGCACCCAGAAAGTCAATTTTGAAATTTTATTACAGATTATTAAATATGGAAAAAGAGAAAGGCTTCCTGATTGTGACGCTACATGATAACAAAAATAGATAAAACTAGGTCCCATCTCCATCTCTCTCTCCATTTTAGGTTTAAAGATCTTTTCCTAACACTGCAATATGTCCTCTCTCAGAAAACTGAATAAGCAAAAAATAAAGCAGCTTTATCAAGTCTACTGTCTGCTATGTTTCTCCAGGTTCTGCTCTTCCAGTAAATCGAAGCATGATCTGAATAGTAACAGCAAGTTTATGGGCAATGAATAATAGCATGACATAGCTAATTAATGCTATTTCAGTCCAGACTGTTTAAACAATCAAGCCTAATTGTGCTAAACAATGTGATGGGTTTATATGGACAGCAGTGAATGAGCAAATCCAATGGAGATTTAAAGCTAAATCCACACTAATTTATGCTTTATGGGTATAACAAACTCAACCCAGTACCTTCATTACTTCCATCTCCTGTTGGTTCTGCTTTCTTTCCCCCAAAAAAGCCCCCAAAACAACAACACACATACATACAAAAAGAAACAAACACAAAAAAAGGCCACAAAATTCCCCCCAAACATACCCACTATGCCTTGTTTGGACAGATTTTCTGTCACTGACTTAAAAACAAGAAAATAAATGCATGCTATTAATTGCACAGAGCAGCTCAGCTGCTGAAGGTGCAAGGATGCTTCCTGGATATTTATGTCTCTGTTAAGCAGAAATCTGGAACCTGGGTGGGTTCTTCCTCATCACCTTGTGGCTAATCTTGATATGGTGGAGTAAATAAAGCCCTGTATTCTGATCAGCCTCTGACATGACCAGAGTTCTGGGTGTGCTTTAAACAAAGAGAAATCAAAATAATCAGAACTGATCACCTGCAAGCAGTCCAGTTTCATTTTGTTTACATCAAAGCAAAGAGCCAATCCTACTGTACTCCAAAGATTCCCTGGTAATGGGGAAAGGTGTAAAAAGAGAGAAAGACAGAGCAAGGATGCAGATGAAAGGTACAGAACAGTCAAAAGCTGTTTTGTCTGTGTTGAATTCATACCCTCTGTGAATTCCTAATTTTATCTTTCTTCCCTGCCAAACCAGCCAAGCTCCATCACTACAGCAGCGGGTCATGAGTGTTCACCTTCCAACACCAACACCTAATTTCTTCCAATTTGGCTTTGAAATCACTTAAAGATGGGTGATGATCCCAGCCCAACTCCCTGACAGTGACAAGACATCGTGACTCTAACCTGACTGGTTCATGCTCTTGCCAGGTAGAGCCCACCTTCTCCATCACGAAGTCAAGGGAAGTATTGGAAAACCAAAAATATGGAGGCCAACGAAATTAATAGCTAAATTTATATTAGGAAAGGAATTACTGCTGAGCAACACTAAATTTCAGATCTAAAATAGACATATCTATGAAATTTTATACCACATGTCCATCTGAAGAATTACTATTAACAGATAAACCATTAAAGTACACAAAACTCCTACAAAAGCCTTTTATTGCCCTAAGAGATATATTCAATATTTAAAGAGACTTATTACCATTCTCTCCCTTACCTTCTTTTTAGGCAGTCAGCTTAAGCACAAATCTAGTTAAATGTACATTTAATCTTCATTATATCAAGATAAAGCTGGTAGTAATTGTCCTTCCAATCAAAACACATAACAGAGCTCTGCAGGACTTCTTTTCTACAATATTAGGGTTGGGCAGTAATTTATGTCACTTTTGGTACCTGGGTTCTTCTCCATAATGAGGTTTTTAAGTGTCCTACCTGACATTTACATTCCTGATGAGATTTCCACACCTCTGCTGGGGTCCATAAAGATATTAATAGCTCAATATTAATAGCTCAAGCTGTTTTAAGGGATTAAAAAGATCAAATTTACTTTTATATTATGGCAAAGTATAATAGCACTTTCCAGTTCAAATACACTGAACACACATGACTATAAAGTGCTTTACCATTAAATACATTTAACTTGCCCACAGTAGAAAGCCACTATTATATTTGTTGACTGTTTTAGCAGTTTTTCCTTCAAGAACTACAAAAATCTTCTCATCCCCAGTATTCCCGGCCTTTCTCTTTATCCCACTCGGTTTTCTGTCTCTTCTATTTGTTGCTCTAAGCTCCAGAGGTGGAAGAAATGAGATATTCCTGCTGGTACTTAGGAAACCAGGATGGGTTTTATTTTGGGGGAAGCAGGGAAGGGAAAAGCCAGGCTGGCTGTTACATCTGGAGGAGGAGAGCTTAGAGATATCCACACTCCTGAGTGCTGGGGTGAGGTTAGAGGTGGATCAAAACTATTTGGAAGGGAAAAAGGTGAGCCAGTCCTAAGCTGGGTCTGCCTCTTTTACTGCCTTTCAACACATCAGAAACTCCCCTACTGTTTCAAGAAGTGTGAAGTGAAGAAGATCCTGCTTAGTGTTCAGCCAGAAAGGGGAAATGCTCTGTGTGTTTGCTGTCTAAGAGTGTTTCGTTTGCTTGTTTTGAAGAGACTGAGAAGGTGTGATTACTCTCTGACAGGGGAATGAGCAAAAGCACAGAGCAGGGTCCTGCTCTGTCTGCAGGGATTGGTCACTTATTAGCGTGGAGGGGCTTGGAAATCTTGATTTGATTACACTGTAGTGCTGATTTAGTCAGTAACAAGTGGTTTCAAAGCACAGGAGTTCAGACTTCCCTAATTAATGGATTTTTCAATCATCATGCCAGAAGGATATTTTAACACCCTACCCATTTACTATAACAAAAATATATTTAAGTTACCTTGCATTTCCTGCAAAATGAAATCCTGAATAGTGAGTGTAACACTAGAGAAAACACTGAAATCTTACCAAGCAAGGCCACAATTCCTGTCCACAAGTTGAACAACTGAGGAAAATTTTCTTATCGTAGACTCCAAAACAAGCTTAAAGAGGGAGATGTACTGCCTGGTTTAGCAGCCTTGTATTTTTAGGTACACAAAATATTTTTACCTGCTAATATCACTTGTGAGTATGTTCTGACATGTCTAATAAATAAATACACATTAGCAGAGAAATCATCACCCCATGTTACAATTTCTCACCTCTAAGAAATTAATGTGCATAATTTGTTTCTGTTTACATGCAATATTGCAATGGCACAACAGCTTAAGCAAATGTAGAATATTTTCTGAGTGTCATCCAGGGGCTGGGTGCTTTCTGCAATATTGAGCATCAATCCTTCACCAGGATAAAAGGCAACAAATATTTTTTTTTTTCTCGTGGTAGAATTGATTTTTGCAAATGGAGCCTGGTTCAAGTGGTGTAATCACCTTTCCTCCTTTTTGCAGTAGCTCACTGCCCAGCCTCATCCATTCAGTCACAATCAATTGGGTGATAAAGTATTTCCCTCATCAGTGAAAAAGGAGAGCTTGTACCTTGTGTACTCAATATCAGTCATTTGTTTAATTGGCTAATAAGAGATTATTCCTCCTATAAAACCAAGCTGCAGGAACTCCTATTCCTTTAAAAACTATGGCAGGCCTGCTCCAGGGATTTCAGTTCCCAGATTTCTATAGTAAACAATTTTTGAATGCTTACCCCTTAAAATTAATTGTGCAACTTCATATCAAAAAGATATCTCTGTACAAGACCTTGCTGAGAAAACTGAACAACAAGAAAAACTTTCCTGATGCAGACAGAGAATATTAATTTCTGCAGCTTACACGAAGATTAAAAAATTAGGAATTCCCAGCCTAATTTACTTTAAGATGAATCTCTTTTTCTGGAATACTTTTTGTCTGTCCCTCTAAATTATGGCACATATCTTGTTTATGCACAGATTTGAAGAAAGCATTTCTCATATATAGGATGATGAGATGTGATGGTTTGGTTTGGGGTTTTTTCACCAGGTTTTGTAAACAATTATTTATTACTTGAGGCTGAAATGTTAAATAATATTTATATAGAGAGTTTCACTGAAGTTATGGATATATCTGACTTTCAATTTTTAAGCATTTGCTCTTTCTTTGCAAATTGTGTCTTGTGTTACTGCTTCATTTCTCCTTTTCTCATTTCTTGAGAGGTTTCAAGACTATTTTAGAGCTTGGGGTATGACAAATGGTACTTGTGAGAACAAGCTTCCTGCCCAAACTCATGGAATATCACTCACACAAACTCCTAATTATTGAAATGCTAAAAATTACTTATCAATTTATTTTTGAGAGGACCCTGTGTAGCAGGTGATCTGTTTGCATGGCTGAAGCAGGTATGGAAACAACTCAGCTTGGCTAAAAACAGCTGTTATTGCCCTGTAAGTGCTGATTCCTCTGTGCACACTCAACATGAATCTGAATTTGAGCTGCTTTGATGACAACACATATGCACAGTCAGCTACGTCTCATTGATTTTTTGGGAGGTGGGTGGAATGTACATCAGTTTTCCTACAGCCATCCCCAAATTGATCCAGGCCCCATTTTTCACCAGATCACTGAGTGTTAATTCAATTTGATGGGCACAGCGGGCAATGATACATCCAACAAGGAACTTACTTTCGGTGGTGTACAAAGTACATCCTTTTCATCCAGACAGGTTTTTGATGCAGATCAAAGGAATTTTCATCTCAAACCTTTTCTGGCTGTCTTTCAGTAAATCAGCATGGTTTTCCTTTTGTTTCTTCTGTAGTTTTTCCACGAGAATCTAGAAAATAGAACACAACTGCCAGCACCACAGGCAGGCCTCCTTTTACGCATACTCCCAATTTCTGTACTGAAAAAGCTCTGGATTATTTAATTTTAGATAAAAACCAAGTAATATATTTAGCAAAGCAGGAGATTAAAAAAATAAAAATAATTTAAAAGCTTTGTTTTCTACAGCAGTGAAACAGCAGTACAGGAACTGCTCAAAGAAGGGGTAAACTGGATTTGTCCCACTTTAGCTCAGCCTGCGGAAGTAAAAAGGGGAAATAGCAATTAAATATAGAGGTAGTGGTTGACCATGTAAATTGATAATAGTTTTTCTCTGGGCATTATTAAATTGGCAATTTTAAAAAGTGGACCCTACTAAGAAAAAATAAAGATTTCCATAAATAGAATATGAAGATCCAAAGAAGAAGAACAAAACCATAAATCTTTGCCAACTATTATCTTAATTTATTTCTGTTTTCAGAAGAAAAACAAGAACTTCTGGGGAACAAAAGGCATAAATAGGAAATGGAACAAAATGTCATCTTTGCTAAATTAAGTGAAGTTACCTTGACTAAATGGAAAAATCAACTTCGTGTTGGTCTAGGGATATGACCTTTGGGGTTTTAATGAGAACTAGTAAAAAAATAAATATTTCCAGATAAATTCTTGCTGCTATAATCTGAGAGAAGGGAAGCTAAAAGAGTACAGGGGGGATTTTGCAAGTGATCAAGTGCACATACAATTAATAGCTCATCAGGCGTTGTTAAGGACATGATTAAAGGACAGCCAATTTACTAAAGACTTAAGAGGTTAATGGTGAAGAAAAAAATAAAGTGACAATATCCTCCCTTCCTCCCCTCTCTCCTCTGATTGTGATAAATGTGTGCTTTCCACACATCCGTGAACACAAGACTGCAGATTTTCCTTGAGAATTTAAATAAGCACACCACCTGAGAAGACGTGCAGAAATTTAGTTGGGAAAAAAAGACAAGATGGGGATGGTGGTGTTGTAATGCAGTGGCTAAAGTGGATTTTTAAAGTTTTTAGAAACCCAAAGCATTTTAAAAGAGTAAATTAATAATCTCTACACACCTCGTGATGTTGTTGAAGGCTGATAAGCTCTCTCAGTGAGAGATAAAAATTCACTTTGCCCAAATGTGGGCAAGGTTAGCCATGCTTTGTCTATGCTATTCCATATTCCATACACTGGAGAAAGTGTGAGTTAGGGTGCATTTCAAGAGGACTTTTGCTCAATAGAATAATTTTAATGCCTTCTAGGCCATCATGAGATCAATGACCTTTTCCAAAGGGCAAAAATGGAAGCAGAGTCTTTCTGATCCTGAATTCTCCTTCTTGCATACTTCAAATCATATCCGAAAGTCCTCAGTCTACCTCCAGACCACCCAGATTTACCTGAGCAGTGTCAAGACACTGTCTGTAGTCCCAACTGTATTTTTTATTTGTTTTAAACATGAATTATTGAACCTTACTTCAACTCGTACTCTGAATAGGGAGGGAAGGAATAGGAAGGAAGAATGCAATTTATTACAAATAAGATCATGATATCTTTGTAAACGTTGAGGTTTACGAGATGTTTATTCCACACAACAGAAATCCCTAAAGGCAGAGAGGCTGCAGAGTCAGAGCTTCACTTAAGGAAGGCTCAGAATGGCCCTGAAGTTGTTTCCTCATCCCCTTCTCCCTTTCCTTCTCCAGCAATGCAAGGAAGTTTTTGGACCACAAGGCTGATATGGATTTAAGACATCTCCCTTGAAAAATGGCTGCTTTTAGGAACTTTTAGGACATTTGAGCACTCCAAGGTAAACCACACAGACCAAACTACATGGCTGTCTAATCTAGAAGGAAATGAACAGAACATGGTTTGCTTCTGCTTTTGTAGCTGAAAGCCAAGGCAAAGACAAGTTTTAATGCAAAAAGGACTTGTAAATCCTTTAACTGGCTTTATGAAACCACACCAAAATCTGTTGTCATAGTAGTGAGATAAATTTGTAATTTACATCTCTTCTTAACACCACTAATCTCAGCAACTTCAGGACAGAAGCAGAGATCAAGCAAACCAGCTCAGCTGCATCAGAGAGCACCATTTCTGCACATGAATTTCAGTCAGCTGTGAGAAAACTTGAATATTCTTCCATTTATAAAGCTACAGAGGCAAATTCGATAAACACAGTGAAGGGCATACCAAGATTTCATAGTGAGGTTTTGCACTCCTCAGCCCATGAAGGAGGGAGGAGGGGAGGGAAGATGTTTATAAGATTTTGTTTCTCGTTACCTTACTCTGCTTTGATCGGTAAAAAATTAAGTCATTTCCCCAAATCAGGCCTGTTTTGCCCATGATGGCAGCTGGTGAGTGATCTCATGGTCCTTATATAGGATCCACAAGCCTTTTGTGATGTTTCCTCACTGTCTCACTGAGGAGGGAAGTGACAGCGTGGCTTTGGTGGGCACCTGGTGCCCAGACAGGGCCAACAAACCACAGATACCTAATTATTAGATTTAACCTGGATAAAACTCAAATAAATCACAGTCCTGGGAAAAACTGGGTTCATCTTGGGGAAACATTCAGCCTTGGAGCTCATTCCAGTGATGACAAAGATCTTTCTGAGAACAGATGCAGCCCCGTCTCTGAAGTAAGCCCAAGTGCTACTCCTATCACTTCTCTGACACTTAAGGGGAAATATTATCAATAGTGAGCTGACCTAAGGTCTAATCCTGCATGACTCTGACTCCATAATGTCCCTGTGATAATTACTGGGGAGTTAATTCTCAGCTGTCCTATTAAAAGCCCATAAACCACCTAAGAGGGTCAGAGAGCACCTGAGGTTCTCTCTTAACTGCTATCATAAAATCAGAAGCTGGGTTTACAAAGGGTGGTCACCATCAAAAGAGTCTCTCTGGATACAATTTAACACATTTTATTCCATGTCCTGAGGGTAGTCCCACCAGGAGGAGATAAAGAAGCAATTGGGTTTTGGATGAAGGTCAGGAGTATCTAGAGAAGAGCCAAAGAAATTCTTCTGATGACAACTGCATTAAAATATATCAGTTTACTTCCACACTACAATAAACTCAGCTCAGGTGATCCTAACCCTGTATTTCTTAAGTTTATTGCCCTCAAAAAATGAGACAACTCAGTCTTCAAAGCAATTTTCCCTTAAAATACAAGCTTGTGATTTTTACAAAAGTTTTTACCTGGAAACACTTTGAATATTCATTTCAACGTATTAACAACCAAGATCCGTGGTAAACAGAGATTAAGTTATTTTTCTATGCAAACCGAAATTCTATTTCTATTTAGTGAATGAAATACTCACTTTTATTGTGTCCTGAGGGTAGTTATTTAGCTGATGTTACTTTCCCAACTAGTGCATATTAATTTGTACAGTACAGAAGCTTTTCCTATTGATTGAGTCCAATGATTACCTCTCCATCAAATACTATATTAGACTAATTCTTTTAAAAATTAAAAATTAGAGGAGAAAAGTATACTGAAGATGGCCTATTGTTAAGAACAATGCCAGACCACTAATTTTGATTAATTTGGATTATTTTAACTAAGAGAAACGTTCTTACTGAAGTGTCACTCCTACATTTATCCATAGCACTCTGAGAAGTTTGAGGACACTGCATGATAAAACTTATGTATCCTCCATTTAAAAATACACTATATTTTCATATACCTTAACCACCCTTTCAGTTGGAAAAAACAAACAAAAAAAACCACAAAAAACCAACCCCCAAACCAGACAGACAAAAAACCCCATTGCAAAAGCCAGAGTTATTAGTTGTATCTGTCAGAAACAATGCACCTTCCTCAGAAGAATAAATTTGCAGTCTCTCACTCATAACTATGTGGGCTTATAATAGAGCAGCTGCCCCGAAGCAATACATGGCAGAATGACAATGAGGTCTCACAAAGCCACAGCCCTTTTTAGCAGCATTCTACTCGGAGAAAACAAATAAAAGACCCAATCTTGCATTATCTACTGGGTAAAGTCACAAAGTGTAAGGAATTTCAAGCAAAGTCGTTCCAGAAAGGTAAGGAACATTTCACTTACGTGAAGCTCAGCACTTGAAATTCAAACTATAAAGCATAATAATCTCTATAGATTAATACAAAACCAGCATATGCAGTTGAAAAAATGATTTAAATCTACCTACAGAGTTGCTTTACATCACTGACATTTCATTCTCCCATGCACAAACTCTCTTTCTGCCAGAACATTTTGGTTTTCAATTCAGGTCTTTCCCATCTGAGCAACAGAAGCTAACCTGGCATCTTGTCTCATCTGAAAGATTTGTTGTGGGAGTTTATTTAATTTATGATTGTAAAAACGGTCACCTGGTACAATATTTGGTTCTATCATTATTATTTCTTTACTTTGTGGTAGAAGACATTTTCTACAGCACAGACACTGAACTGGGAGCATAAGATTTCTTTCATGGAAGAAAGGTACTCAGAGACCAACCAAAACCACAAGTCGCTATGGGACTAAAAATGATTTTTTGGACAGCAAATTTTTAGTGTTCAGCTCCTGATAGTATTTCCTTCAAATATTTAATATATTCAAAAGATTTTCTTCAAAAAAAGTAAACTGCAGGACCCTTGATTTTTTTTTTTTTTTTAATTCCTATCAATCATAGGTAAAATAATTGTACAGCTTCTTCCAGGGTATAACATTTATATTTGCATTATGGTGGTTATCACCCTCTCAGATCTCTGCTATGGAAATATCAGGGTACAATTATGGGAGTTATCTTTATGCTATAACCCAGACATGCACTTAAGCAGATGTTCAATTTCATGCTTATTAGTAGTCTCATTGAAGCAATGATACTGAATTCTATTATCTGTCTACTTTGCCCTTTCACTCCTTTTACTTCCTTCTGTCTTTTAGTATCCAGGGCAAAATGAGCACATTTCCTACATGTGTTTTTCAAGAGATGCCTTTAGCTATCCATGTTGTGAATTTAAGCACTGCTTTCTTCAACAGACTGTAACTTCTTGTATTTAGTATAAACTGATGCCTTTTGTGCAGCATTCTGCTCCATATTCTGTGCAAACTGATACAATATCAGGCTAAAACCCATGTTTTAATGCATTATTTTGGCTGCTGAATGCCTGCAACACCAAAGGCTTTATCTTAAAATCCACGTGTATCACCCTGCTCTTGCATAGGTGGACCCAACCACCGCTCCAGGTGTAAACAGAATTTATTTCCCATGTCAGAAGTTAATTCCCCGTTGATACAGGAATGTATTCCTGCTTTTTTCAGCTCATCTCTCAGAGAAGAAATGCTGCATTGTTCCAAGCCAGCAGCACCCACGGATACCCTCCAAATGGCTCCACGGAGAGCCCAAGCTTCCTGCAGGAGCATCTGGATTGCTGCTGAAAGGCCATCTGTGTTTCACCGGGAACAGGATTATAAAACTATTTGCCAGATAGAACCTTAGGAGATTTTTTTTTCCTCCTGCCCCCAAAAGTAAGCTCCAGCTCTTGAGAGAGTATCTGGAAAATGGGCCTGTAATTATGACACCTGGAATTCAGGCGTTTCTCAGTGTTTAAACAAATGTTCATGAACAAACTTTGGTGCACTGTTCTTCAATATTTTTTTTGGTCCGTTCCTTCTTTCTCTCCCCTCACTTGCATATGGAAATCACATCTTAAACTTTCAGGCTTTTTCAGTGCCTCTTTCTCCATTATTTAATAAAAAAAATAGATCAGTCCCTAATTATTTGGACCCACTAAACAGTTTTTGAGAGGAAAGAGGCCTTTGCAATTCTGTTTAAACAACTGGAGTGTGCCAGCACATCCCACTGCAGAAGATTTTCCTCTCAACAGATTTAGTATTTAAATATGTGATTGGGCTTTTTATATTGGGAAGAATGACAGAGACAAAATATTAGCTGACACCTGGAATAAACAGAGTATCTCAGAAGATGGGCTGATCATACAGGATCAGATTATAATGGCTACACATCCACCTAAAAACGGAGTACAAAGAAACATTTTCTTTCATTAGAGTCCAGACTTGAGGGCTGAGGGAAGAAAAGAAGAGAAGGGTAGAGAAAGAAATTGTAACTCCTGTTTTTACAATATCTTGTTTTGGCAACAATAAATATTGTATGAAAATAAAGAGAAAAAATAAAAAGAAAATTAAATCCATTTTTTTTTCTGAGAAGGAGGCAGTTATCTACAAGAGATAAATATCACCTGCAATTCAGAACACTGCTGAAAAGCATACATAATTATGTCAAATAGAATGATAAAAAATTAAAATGAGGTCCAGAAAAAATAAAAAGGAAAAAAAATTTAAAAAGCACATTCTTGTTTAAGCCTGCGTTTCCTGCTAGTTTATTAATTTATGAGAAAATGAATAACATAATCCATTTAGATTAAGGACATGTTGATAGTGGCAGTGTCATTGTGGTAGACCTGGAATAAATTGTGTCAGAGCCAGGTTTGGATATGGACAGGCTGTAGCAGAGAGGAACAGCACCAAGTTCTTCCTCACAGAAGGAAATGTTCAGCTCCCCCAGATGCATACCCACAAAGGCAGAGCTCAGCTGGGAAATATTCTGCCAAAAAGAAGTGTGAAGAGATGACATCTTGTCTTGATAAGTAGATGAGCACTTCCTCTAATGGTTTATAGAATAACCCTGAATGAAGCTGTTGCAAATTAGTTCATCCTAAATATAAAAAGGATCGGATTTAGACTTTGTTGGCCTTCTCTTGAAAAGAGAAGACTGAAAAATAACCAAGTTCTCAATTCGGCTGAATCCAAGCTGAAGCAGTTGAGGTACATAAATCTCCACGAGGATTTGGTTCTCTTTAGGGAAAGATGCTGCAATTATGAGGAATTTGTAAAGTGAGGAAGGACTGGGGAAAGATGGGAAAGATTGCAAAATTCGAGAAGAACACTGTGAATGAACTGAGACCCTACACAGAACAGAAGAAAATAGTTCCACAGAGAGACAAAGCTGCCTTGGACATCAAGACATGGAACAATAAAGCAAGAAGAGCCAGCACCAGTGCCAGACTGCATAAAGTAGAATATCAAGAGGAAACAGAGCTTCAGAGATACAAACTAGTAACAGCATTGCTTGATGTGAGCCAGAGGGACTGGAAAATATCCAGTCTAGAAGATTGGAACAAGCTGCATATGAAGTTGTATGTACAGTAGCAAGGATGTTGAAGTAATCTATTACAATGCATGGAGTTGCCTGTAATTAGAAATCTGCAAATGCAGTAACTTTGGAAAGGAAATGCTTTGATGACTGAAGTTTTAATAACACATAAAACTCTGGCTCAGGCCCTAAAGGAGAAAGGGTAGAGTACAGCCAAATTTAAAAGAAAGAGTTTGATCCTAACTGACCTGGTATATTTTCTTTCATAGCATACCTGGCTTCCTAGAAGGAACAGAGAACAAAGGGATCCTCTATTGGGATTTAGCAAAGCATCTTGACTTGTTGGCACATCAGAGTTACTGGTGGGGCTGAAATTTAAGAGAACAAGAGGAGGATTGTGCCCCCCATGAGGTTAAAGGGAAGAGCTGCTGGCTGGAGGGAGCTGAGTGCTGCAGTCCCTCCCGGAGCAATCCGGGGACACATTTTGCCGAGATCATTAATAACACGTTAGCCAAGGGCATGCCAGCATCCCCACATTTGGAAATGCTATCTACCAGGGGCCAGCAGGAAGCACTGGATGGTCTTAAGGAAGAGAATAAAAGAAACTGCATAAAACAAAGTGAAGGCTTGTGCCTTTGGGGACCAACAAATTTGGCCATCAGCGCGAAACAATGAAGACAAGCCTGTGCATGCTCCTCCATCACATGACATTGTGAACCACGAGCGTGACTTGTCTGAGGAGGAATTGAAAGCAAGCCTAGGACCCAGCGAGAGATAAATCATGGCCAGCCGTGCACAGGGAGGGCAAAAGCTGAAGGAAAAGGCTACGGCAATTTCTATGTGAAGAGGTGAAACGAGCTGGTTTGTTCAGCTTTGTGGAGAGCTGACAGGGAATGGGACTGCTTTCTCTAAATATAATAAGAGCAAAGTAAGGAGCACAAAGCCAGGGTGTAAAAGGACGAAGCCAACACAAGGACAAAGGATGTGATGAGCATATTCTAAACAGAAATTAAAAGAAGGTATACAACCACTAGGTAATGAGGTTTGAACAGCTTTCCAAGGAAGCAAATTAGATCTGTTTCTAAGGCATCCTTTCTGAATGTAATTAAAAAATAAATTGATGTTTACTAGATTTTAATCTGCTTCCTCAGGCCTTTTTTTTTTTTCCTGGTGAGACAAAAATAGGATACAGACTGTAATTGATTTAATTTCTGCTGTTTCCTCGTTTGTTTAGGAAAGGTCTGATTATTTCAGCATTGGAAAAGCTTTGAGTATTTTGGGGTTTTATCTTAACCTCCCTCACATATATTTTGGATGAAATGTTTTGATTGTATCTCCATCAGGCCTTCATCAGAAATCGATCACAGATAGTACAAATTACATTTGTACAGCTTGAAGTATTTCTAATAGCTGTCATGTAGAGGCTACAAGAAATTCTAGTGTGCCAGAATGATGCAGAAATAAATCCAGAATGATAAAAAAGTAAAATCTTACAGCCCTACTGCATCCATGCTTCATTCCTTCAGATCCCAAGGCCTCAGAGTCCACCCAGTCCCTGTCTCTGCAAATATCTGAACGCCAGATTTGCCAGCTCTCTGTTTCTTCTGTCCTTGCTTGTAAAGCATTTGAAATATTATTTTCTGTTTCAGTAGGACCAACACTGGTACAGAACTAGCAATTATCTAGCACCAAAATGAGAAACATTGACTTTCATGGGCATATTTTGAAACTGTTTTTTAAAACAAGACATTTTTGACCATCAGTCATGTGGAGCATGCTTCTACAGAGGGTGAAGGAAATAACATAAAGGGTTTTGGTCACTTTGCAATCTGTGTACTGCCTAACTTCTTTTGCCATTCCTGCTCAATATCAATTTAATCTTCGAGACACAGAGTCCAGAGCAACATTTAAACAATGCAGACCAATCCTGCCTCGCGTGATTTGCTGATGCTGTATGGAGACCACAATGGAAGGCCTCAGGCCAGTGGGACCTGAATTAATTGTTTTCTGCAGATTGTTAGGCCTAATCTGTTTCATCCAGTGCACTCAGCATGCAGAGAGCACGTATGAAGTTTTCAGGAAGCCTTTCATATTCAAATCAAGTAAACATCAAGCCATATACATTCATGAGTACAGCAGTAATTACCATGCTCTGAGGACATGTTGAAATGACATTATCACTTGTCAGCAGGATACCACTGGCTGCTGTCATTGACAATCCACATTCAGCATCAATGTTAAATAGTCTGCTTATTAGTTTGTTAATGACCCCAAAAAATCAATGATTTAAAGCACTTTAGGATATAGGATGGTACCTTATAGGTTTGGTGGATAGCCATGAAAACAGTGTGTATATCATAAAAAATTAATTCAAAATAATGGGTCACTAAATAGGAATAGATTGCACCCACAATAGGAAAATGAGATTATGATGATCAGAAAAACAGGAAAAATATGATATAGCACTAGTTGATCAACAGTATTAGAAGGGAAGATCAGCACAGTCAAGGCTACTCCTTTACTAATGTAAGTTTTCCAATAATTTCTTACAAAACCCTAAATAGTTACTTAATTTGTCTTATTATCCAAAACTTTTCCGAGGGTGCTGGCCCCCCTCTTTCTGTGGTAGAAAAAGCTAGAAAAACAATATTGATGATGAAGATGAGTTTTATGGAACTAATCTCATGGCAACATTCTGAAAGGTGATCAGTGTTTGGGGTCTTTTTCCCATTTAATGATAAATAAAAGTGGTTTGCTCCTCTCCAGTGCAAAAAAAGCCCAGGAGTCTTTGAATCCATTGATTTTAAATGCCTTCTATTTTTAGTAAACACTACCAGAAATGAAAACAGCATTTTCAATATGGCCTGGTTACTTTGCTCACTCAATTTTGACTCAGACAGATGCGACAGTAAGTTTTTCACCTATATTTTGCCCTGACTCAATCTGCCTTAATAAACACACTCTAAATATGCTCTAATATGCTGAACCAAACACTATAATTATTTTTCTTTTCAATTTCTCCCCCTTTCAAGAATTTCTTCATACTTTTCTCTTAAATATTGGGGTTTTTTTCCTTACAGGACTTTGAATAGCACAGAGCACTTCAGCTCAAAGAGAGATAAATACTGATTTTTGAATCCTGGAACAGACAAGTTCTATCTGAGCTGCTACAGGAATAGCAAGAGAAAATAAAAAGATATTTGCAGAACTTCCTCTTCACTTTTCAAAGCAGTATGAAACAAGAAATTTGAAGAAGTCGACAAAAGTCATTTTCTCACTCATGCAACACAGAGACCTCCCAGGTATGGGTAGAATGAAGAACACCTAGAGTAGGTCTAGGGAACAATAAGATTTCCCATTAACATCATTCCAAATATACGCTGTGAAAAAAAGGATGCTACAACTTCTAGTGTCAATAACCTGTCTGTGGGAGGGGGAATTTGTCTTCTGCAGTATTTGATGTGGCTATCACAGGGACAGATTTGACTTGATCTAAAGGGTGTAACTATTTACGACTAGTGGTAGTCTCTCCAGTGAGTAAATCCTAAGTGGCTGTCACTCAAAACTAATGTATGTTTTTTGTATGCATGGCCTGTTCCTTTAGAAGTGCCTGCTGTGTGTGTATGTAGCAAGATAGTCGACAAATTAAAAAAAAAAAAGAAGAACGCAAATACTATGTCTCTAAGAATCCCCATATTCGTTTATTTTGGTTGACATTCAGGTTTTCCAAAGAGAACAACCTGGAAACATCAGCAATATTTTGCAATGCTTTGACCAAGGGACTGTTTAAACTTAGATCTACAACAAAAATCAGAATTTGCGTATCAAGTCAGTTTCTTCCTGTTTTCAGCTACCTCCAGAAAGAAAAGAAAGCATATAGGAGGTAAAAACTATTAATTCCTCAATTTTCATCTGGATGTATTTTATTAGCCATCTCAGATGTGGGAGGATAGGTGCAGTTAAAACCACATTAAGTGTTTATCTTTTTTTTTAATAAGAAAACTGTACAGAAGCACCACGAAATTGTGTAGGTAGGTGTCATTTCAAATTCAAAGAAACCGAATCTCAGAAAAAAACTATCTTGAAAGGCTCAGCTCATCTGCTATTAATAACATGCCATCTGCCATTTTATGGTGCACATACAAACAGCAACAGAGAGATGCCAAGGTAATTTGGAATTTCTAACTGCAGCTAGGCCAGACCTAATTTCATTCAAGGGATAAATGAGGAAGTCTCCCTCTGCCAACTGACAGATGTAATGATTCATGATTAATGAAATCTTTTCTACTCCACAGGCCTTTCCTTTCACATGCTTCATTGTTATCAATGGAGTGAGGGAAACTGTACTTTCAGAACTGAGCCCAGCAGAGAAAACAGTACACCCTTGAATGACTTGGATCAAATTCTTGCTGAAAATCAGAGTAAGTAGTGATTAGAGAACAAGTAGCTGTCTCTGCAGAATTCTAGCACCATGTACTCAATCCAAATATAACTATTAAAGTTAAATCTGACTGGAGAAAATTGAAATTTAATATTTAAAAAAATGTTCCCGTGGTAGAAACTTTATTTTCATGGACATTTTTTCCAAAAATATTTATGTTTCATGGTGGGCTTCAAAGGAATAAAAGTGATATTATGAAAGGCTCTTATTACCCTATTAAATTAACATTTAAAAGGCAAACATAGCAGTTCCCCCATTTTATAATGAAGCTACACAAGCAGATAAACCCAAATCTTGCCCATTGAGTATATTGTTCCCTCACAACAAGACTTTCCTCCCTTCAGAATCCCTGCAGATAAGAAGGGGGTTGGAATCTTGATTGCCTCATATTTCTTACAGTGAAAAGATATTGTGTCTTCTATACATCACAATCTCTAACAAAATGGTTGAATATATGTGGTCACATAAGTGGATGATGTTTAAATAAAGGAAGAAGAGTAGGTGTCCATGAGCTGGAACCCGACAAAGATTAGAAAGATTAGAAAGATTAGTATTTGTGAAAACCTGAATGATTGGAGGTTGATATGCTGTGTACAAGCACCTGAGGATTGAAAGGTTATGTTCTAACCAAAATTTCACAGTGTTCTCCTAACTTGCACTTTCACAAGACCAACAGCTGGAGGTAAGTTTTAACTAAGGCCCGAAATTTGGGAACTGGTTATCAGACCCTCCAAAAAGCTGTGAGGGGAAGAAAAATGGAGTCCTTTTGCAGTCTTGTACCTTTTGAAGATTTAACACTGCCCAGAATCCCATATAGTTTAGGCTGGTGGGTTGGTGGCCAAGATTTGAACTTGCAGAGATAGTTCAGATTTTGCTGCCAAAACACCAAAGCTTTTGAATAAGCAGCATGGATGCAGAAATCAAACAGCAGAAATTAGTCATAATAGATGGAACATAACAAGGGAGACTCAGATATTTTCTTCATAAGGGAGGTCAGACACATCAAAAGGCATATCAATGATAGAGAAATCACTTCAAGCTTACTTATAAATGTTTATTTCTTGCAATTACTTCATGATTAAAAGCAGAGTTGTACAGTGCTCCAAATGCACAATTGTTATTGACCTGATTGTGACTTTTTTTCTTGAGCAACATAAACCTTAAAATGAAAAGATTATAAACAGATATGCCCAATAAACATTGGAGACACTTGCACGTCAAGTTCATTTTCCATGTGTCTGTGATCATCTCTTCCAAACCATACTGCCCAAACAGCAAGAGAAATCAGGTCAGCTAGTGCACATCCCCTGAAAGGATGTGTTGGGCTATTCTGTAAGGAATCTTTTCACAATCATCTTTAGATAGAAGTAAATTTGCATTGTTCTGGTACTAGCAAAAATGCTCACAAAAGTTCAGTTGTTAAGTTAGAACACTCAAAGTTTTAGCATTTGCATTGGAAAAGGCATAGAGTAACCCTTTGCTTATTAGCACCTGGCATGGCCACTTCATGACAGCCATCTCTATAATGTAAGGGGTCTGTAAACACTCTTTACTTCATAATCTGATTTAATGGCTTCTTTGGATCAAGTAGAAACTCAGAAGAGAGAAGAATTAAAACCAATAGAATAGCTGAAAAATAATTACACCAAGAGACAGTGTTAATTTTAATCTGAAAGGCCACATCCAAAACCAGTAATACTTACAGGACAACTCTTTTCATTAAGGCCAAATTCAGGTTTCCGCCACATAAAAATATAAAAGCAACGCAAAGACAACCTATGTCTCAGAGAAGAAAAATTCCTTCATTTCCCTCTATTTGACCCATTTTTGAGAGTTTGGATGATTAAGGATAAAATTGTACACCTTGTAAATCATCTTGTGCATCAAACATTAAATGTGTAAGACCAACTAAAATAAATGAAGAATTGACATGGACAGTAAGACATGGCTCTATAAACTTCTTTTTTGAAAAAAACATGGTAGTACCTTTGTAATTAATACTGCAGTGGTCTGGCTCTGTAAAGTTATCATCAATTGCCAGGAATGAGAAATAAATCAGGCAACTCATCAGCTGTATCCACCTGCAAAAAATCAGCATTATCACCGACTTCTTCTGAGCAGCTCTGTAGTTTATTGGGATGGTGACCCACATGAAAATGCAGCACAATAAAAGGAATATGAAGAAACCTGGAACACTGTGTTAATTCATTAATAATCGTAGCTGAGAATCTACCATATGAATGGCAGGTATTTTCTTCAAATTAAAGCATGGAACTCCCATGCCACTAAATAATAGCAGTCTTGTGCCATATTCAAAATAAAACCATTTCAATATCAAGGCATAGGAGCTACTCTGAAGAGCTTAATTGCTGGAATGATTCCAACACAGCTGGTCATTCCAAGGAGTCTTGAAACTGTTAACACTTATCTAAACAGGAAAACACCATGAAATAAAACTTTATTTACAAACTCACACTGCTGCAAAACTGAACCCTCCTTAAACTTTCAGGTTTTGGCACAATTTCTCTTGAATATTTGGCAGAGCTCATTACAGCAACGTGCAGTCCTGCAATTGTTGTTTCTCCTCACTTCAGCAAAAAGAGCCCAGAACTTCAAAGGGAAACGATTGCAAATGGTCTGCAAACTTCTGCCTACAGGAGACCTAAAGGGAATAAATCTCCTACCCAAGTCTTTGTCATCTCAGTTTAAAGAACATACGTGGAAATCCTGACAGGGGTTCCAGCAGGACCAAGGCCACAAAAAATAAAGGTGCAGATATTCATCTTGAAACGCTCTGCAGTAAGTTGGGACGTGGCTATTTACTTAGCCCCGTGCGGGTTTCTGGCCAGCCTCAGCCCAAGTCTGCCAGGAATCAGGCTGGAATTGGAGCAATTCAAAGGACGGGGTGGGCAACACCCAAGAGGCCCAGGAAATTAGAACAGATTTGTCCTCCCATTTATGCTGGGGCAATATGGGAAATCAGATCCAAGAGGTGGCTTCAATAGCCGTGCAATCTCCCTTCCCTGAGATTTTAATTTCTGAAGGCAGAGGACAAATATGTCATCCTTCTTTCTGTCTACTCTATTCTCATGCAAATGGCATGGAGTGCTTTCCTCTTAATTACCCACCTTCTTGCCAAAGCTGTCAAAAAAAAAGAAAAGCTAACTTTTTGGATTTATTTTATTAAACTTTTAATATTCAAATTTATTGGGAGTCTTCAAGCCTAAATCCTCATTAGAGCTTATCAAATAATTAATGCTCCAGAAATTAACTCACTGAAACAACATGCACAACCCTCATCCAATTAAGCAGATGGATAATCCAGAGTGGAAAAAAACCCCAAGCCCACAACCAGAAAACAGCTAGAACCACTTTGCTGCATCCATGAAGGAAAAGCATAAAAATATAAGGTACAAAGCACCTTTTAGATTCAGATATTAAGCCCATGAAAGTCAGCTGTCCACTAAAGTGCCCTGCACATGAGGGGATGTGGGTGATAGTCCCAACTTCAGTGAAATGTCCCATGCACATTTGCAAAGTTGTTATCCCTCGAGGAAGCAGCTAAAAACATACATCCTCTCTTTTTTTTTTTTTCCCCTATTTTGTTGTTTTAGAAGTATGTGGCTCGCCAGTTCTAAACAAAATATTGAAACACGTTCAGTAACTTCAGATTCCATTTAGGCATCATGATATGCCTAACTGATAAATCTCACCCACTTTCCACACCGAATCAAAAATCTGAATTTTTCAAACAAAATTTACCCTCAAGATGGTGAATATGAATAATCAGTAAACCCTGCAAGCACTGCAAAGTCCCTCCTGCCCACCTGGAAAGCCCCACGCTGTGGAGGCCCTGACAAATGGTAGAAATTCAGACAGACTAGGGGAATTTTTGTCTGGGAGGATGGTACTGGAAGTTCACTCCAGAGTGTTCTGACTTATAAAACTCAGGCTATTTAACTCCTCATCAGACAGGCTCTCTCAAGTTAAGTTGGCTGGAGCATGAGATCATTACACGTGGCATTTCTCTACAACACCATTTAGACAAAAAACATGCCTTAAAAAAAATCCTTCCAGTGCCACCAGTGGCCCTCTCTTATCTGAGGCTTCCCTTTCGTCCATATAAACAGCTGATGAAGAGATCACAATCTACCCTAAGCCCAGGAGAAAGACCAAACAGAATGTGGGTTTTTGGCTGTCTTCCACCTAGTCAGTGACAAGAAAAGACGTGAAGCAGAAAATCTTACTATTCTGGCAAGAAACCTCTTCTTTACCATTAAACATTTCTGGATGATGTTCCAAGGGAAAAAAAAAAACCTTAAAAAAATTGAACAAGAAGTGCATATAAAATTAGATTACCTGGAGACAGCTTTAATTTCTATAAAACCATAAGAAGTTTTTATGACTGTTTAATCTTTTAACAGCTGCTTCTTTAAGTACTCATTTGCACTAAATATATCACGTGTCACCGTACTTATGATCTTCCTGAAACAAAAGAACATCTTCCAAAATGACTATAGCTAGCGATATTAAAGCAGCACCTACTGGCATCATTATATTTAAGTATCAGAAATAGACATTACTGTCAGCAGAAATTTTTTAAACCTTTCTCCCTTCTTTTTCTTACAAGAGGTTATTGGAGTTACTTCAGTGTCCTATGTCCTGTGATAAAATGCTGGAAGTGAACTCTTAAAACTGGCAATAAATACCTATAGCCCATGAATCTGAGTTTCTCAGATCATTTATGTACCTTAAAAAATTGTGTTCAAAGCACATTTTACTGACTACCTTGAAATTCTTAGCAGACTGCTGACACTGTTGTTTAAGTTTCCTGGAAAGAAAAAAAGAAAGGCATGGGAGAGATTCATCCAGAACACAGCTCAGTCTCCTTACCCACACTGACCAGGGGTTTCTTCTGCATGGGCTTTCGTTCTTAAATATATTAACTGATGTGGAACAAGCAGGCAGCTCTAAATTCACCAGCTTCTGTCCACAATTTTTGGTGGTGGGGGTGGTGCTTGAATGCTGGTATTCTTTATGAACAGCAAAATCAAGTTAGGCACACAATTAAGGAATGAAATCCTAGGCTGTTTGGGAAAGATGACATTTCAGGGGCACTGACAATCAGGTCAAAGTGTAGGGGTGCTGCTTTCCTTTTGCACCATTCTCAGCATCCTGACACTAAGTCCCTCAACAGAGACTATACCTATTAAATTCCTTATCTTTTCAAACTGAACTGCTATTTTCCTCCACCGAAAGATTAGTCCCCCTATTTAAGTAATTAAAAGAGTCGCTATAGCTCAAGATGCAAAAAAGAGACAGCAGAGTTGAGCTACAAAGTCTTTTTTGTGGATTTGCCTCAACCTCTGAGACTTATGTTTCCATTTGCATGCCCTGCCATACATCTAAAAAGTCATTTGTTTTGCTCAGAACATTCTTGGTTTGATCATAATCCTACTGTCATGTAAAGATATGTGACCTCACCCCAAAAATATGAGTATAGAGCTTCCTTTAAACGGACAGAGAAAAGTTTCTGCCCACAGGTATTTCCACTTCCCTTATATTGCACTCCAGAGGCCACAGGTATGTGAGATAAATTGGCTGCTCTGAAAAGGTGGAGGCCTTTATTTTGGGGATTGAGTTTAAAAAGCACAGGATGCCGTATTTCAGAAGCCAGGTGATGTGAAGGAGTGAAGCCTGAGCGGTTTGCTGAGCATCCCTGTGCTGTGGGAATGGGCGCTGCTATAAAGTACATCTGTCTGTCTCTGTTTACACATAAAGTACATAAAACATTTTTAAATATCTTAATACCATAAAATATGAAAATATAGTGGGCTAGCCTGTGTATGTTGAATGTCCCAAAAACGCAGCAGCTTTGGAAGGGTTTAGGAAATCAGAACAGTTTTGAAGCCTAGATACATCTTTCTTACACCGACACCAGCTAAAACACAAATATATAATACAAACCTGCAGAATTCAAAATTAATCAGGTGCTTTTCTAAGCTGCTCAGAAACCTCCTGCAACTTTCCTAACCTGCAGCTCTGTGTGTGAGATACATTAAGCTTCTCCTTCCCGTTCAGTTCTCAGGCTCAACAATGCTCAGCAGGCAGCAGCAGTATATTTAGCAAGAGATCTTATCCATCACTGCTGAAAAAGTACTGGGTATTGACTGATGAATGGAAGATAAATCACAAGAGCTCTGTCCATTCAGGCAGGGCTGAGTGACACTGACAGAACCCTGCGTGAAAGCTCATTTTGTGCCTGCCTGTACAATATGTGGTTTGTAGAGAGCATTGTTCTCCAATGATATCAGTCCCTTCTCGGTGTGAAGCCCTTTCCCTTTATTCCCTTCAACAAAGGTGTCCATTTCGTAAAACAGAAAATCCTCAAAATGAAGAAATGTTATGATGACCTAAAATTCAAGTTCAGATGTAGACTGCCTCTCTTGTTTGCCACAAACTAAACCGAGTGCAGCCATCTCTCATTTCTGACAAGATGAACTAAAAAAGGGCAAAGGGTAAGAGCTGGAGGAAGAGGAAGGCAGGAGGTGGGCTAAGAGCATGTCATGGAGCAGTAACCTGTCATCTACTCAATATTAGCCATCCCAACAATATGTCCCTTGAACTGGTCAAACCCCAGGACTGACTACTGATAATGATACCTCCAAGCATCACTAGAGATGATGAGCACAAAAGGAAATGTTCTTTTCATTCCCTCTGCATAACATTACCTGTCCTGATTCAATCTAACAACACAAGTCTTTTCGGTAGCCAAGACAAGCTCATTTTCGTTATGAACCCTGACGATCAAAACTTCTATTCCTAAACAATTCTTAGCCAGAAAACTACTTTAGGAATTACATCACCTGCCCCTGCTCAAGTTTTAACAACAGGTACTTAGGGTCAGCAACTAATAAGTGAGCCTTTACCTCACCAAGACCAGAAAAACAGCTCTGGTGGTCTGCTTAGTTGAAGGTTTTGTTGTTTACTCCTACGAATGCAAAAAAGCCCAAGGCTGCTTAAGCAGGGTTACACGTTGAGTTCCAGGTTGTTGTCACAGACACTGGGTGAGAGGTGGAATCCCTTGTGTCCCCACAGCTCTCCTCAGCTGATGGCTGAGGGCTGCTTTGCTGACACAGAACCAAGCTGGCCAACAAGGCAGAAGAAGTGTGGGCTCAGGGTGGCTTAACTGAGAATGCATTTTGCCACAGGTGCCAGAGGAGAGGAGAACCTCCTTTGAAACTGGCAATACTCAATGACCATCACAGGATTGCCAGTTAGGCAAAAAACCTCTCAAAAATAGTTTTACCTGCTGTATTCAGCCTCCTGTCAAAATAATTTTTACACACAACTAACCTAAACCCAAACATGCCTTTTCTGATGAAGCTCTTTCCTTGCCGGAGTTCCAGTGACTGCAGGCAGCACTCCTATGTATGCCTGAGCTCATATAATTAGCATCAAGTATGATGTGAAGTCAGAATCTATAAAGAGACTGCAAGCTCAAGAACAGAGTCAAATTCAGAAACACAGGAGCTGTTTGAGCTCAATCATTTCAATATTTTCCAATTTGAAGAGAAAGAACACGGAGTTATCCTTAATTCAGCAGTTTCACAGGGCTCCTTTTCATGGTGGGCCATCAATCGCAGCACCCAAAGCCAAAGCACACTTGCACTAGTGTGGTGTTTGCAATCTTTCACAGCAACCTAGTAAAAGCAAGAGGAAGAGACAGATGTGAGAGATCTCACCTTCAGAAGGCAGTTTCTTTCCTTTTGCTCTAAGTCCTCAAATTCTATAACTCACTGATGGATCTATAAATCATAGGTACCAGTTAGGGACAGTATACATTAGCCACATTATACATCAATACTAATATACAATAAATACTAATAATACTCCATCAAAACATTCATTTTTATTTTCTATCACCAAAACTATAGTTTTGCTGAAGACTAACTTTGCAGGTAACTTCACTGATGGATAATTAGATCATTTAGCTCCATCACAAAGCTTATGAACCCCCTCACAACCCTACAGTGCACACCTTTTATGTTACTTCTTCCCTAACAAGATCAGCAATCTTCATAGCCAGGAATGATTAAAGTAAATCATTACATATTTGTTTCCATTTACGAGAACAAAACTTTTAGGTGTACAGAGGTACAGCTAGGAGCCATCACAAGTTGGTGTTCATACCATGATTATGAAAAAGCCTTGTTACAGACAAGAAAATCCAAGCACAGTTAACACACTGAAGAATAAAAGCACTGCAAAGGAGAGGATGAAAACAAGACATTCACTTTAACAGAAGTTCAGATTTCTCAGAAAAGCCTCCATCTCAGACTTCAATGTCCACTAGACAAGTTAAATCCAAGCTGTGCCTCAGGAGATGGGCCCCAAGCAGCAGCTACTCACCAGGTTTGTGCTTCACTCTCTCTTTGGTCACATTACACAGGTCAACCCTCCTAAGAGTAGGAAATGGTTACTCCACTGGCCAAGTCCAGAGCTTAATACCTTCCATGAAAAATAAAGCCAAACCCACAAAAACCAGCACCATTAGCTGGAATAATATTTGAGCACGATTTTTACTTCAAGGGGCTCATGTGAGGAAAGTTCCAAGAGATAATTCTTTCACCTTTAGCTTGTTCCTAGGGATACATGAGGCTTTACTGAATTAATTTAAGGGGCATCTGAATAATACATTTATCTATGGCAGAAATGCCTCTGTGTTAGAATGAAGGTTAAGTAACTACCTCCACTGCAGAATTAAATACCAGTTATTGTTGCCAGGCAGCTCTACATTGATTCTAGGCCATTCAAATTTATGTTGTCCTGGACAACTCTAAACGCTTCATCAAAAAATGAAAATTCATGTATCCAACTAGAGACCAACTATTGTTAACCTGCACATTAGGGCACATGGGTGGAAAGGAGATTAATTAGCTTTTGCATGGAGAAAACAAAAGAGGGAATGGCTATGGATACTGTCTCGATAGACTTCAGTAAATCTTCTGACACGTCTGTGTCCTAGGTTACAGTATAAGATGTAACCAGAAGTATGTATTCTATTATCATCTTCACAAGCTGTTAAAGCAGGTGGGGCTGTTTTAGCTCCTCCAAAGGCTGTCTATGTTTAATGGGCTGTGAAGGACCCACCGCACGACTCACAGAATGACACCAGCCCATGGTGAGATGCTCCGCCCAGGGGGAGGAACCAAGCATTCCCATGTGGATATAATCTGGGGTTTGAAGCAGCACAAGCAGTCCTTACATACTGGGTTCTCAGAGGGCAAGAGTTACACAGCCACCCCTGGAGCTCCTGAGGAGGACCAGACCTTTCTACAAGATCACCACTTCAAAGAGACCTGCAGCCACCACCCTACCTGGCAGGATGTCAGGTTGTACCCTGACTCAGGTTAAACCAGTGTTTCTGTATTATTGCTTTGTTTTATATGTGTAGTAAGGAACTGTTGTTCTGATTTCTCATGTAATTGTCTGAGAGCCCGTTAATTTCTAAATTATACTAATTTGGAGGGAAAGGGCTTACGTCCTCCATTCCAAGGGAGCTTCCTGCCTTCCTTGGCAGACTCCTGTCTTTCAAACCAAGACAGTCTCCCACAGCATCCTCCTAGAGCAACTGGCTGCTCATGGCTTGGACAGATGTATGTTTTTCTGGGTGAAAAATGGGCTGGATGGCCAGGCCCAGAGAATGGTGGTGAGTGGAACTAAATATGGTTGGCAGCTGGTCAGTGGTGGGGTTCCCCAGGACTCAGAGGATTGGGGCCAGT
>VYXC01012816.1:0-35569 GCA_013397175.1 Platysteira castanea | reverse complement strand
TTTTTTTTAATGCATGATTTGTCCCAGGGTTAGCTCAGTGCAAAGTTAACTCAGAGCATAAATACAAGTGTCAAACTCCACCTCAGTGTGCTGTACCTGCCCACCATGAACACACAGGCATTCCCTGGACTCAAGACATCAGCAAGGGTAACTGCTCTACCAAATTGAAGCTGCAGTCATATTACTTCTCCCTTCAATTAACGCCAGGGAAAATGTTGCTTTAGTTCAAGTAAACTTGATTTTTGTTTTTTTCCCCACATGAAATGCTAAGGAAGACAATTTTGCGGGTGGAGGGCCACAGGAGAAAGTGCAAGAACCTTGTTAACTTCTTGGGCAGGGGCACACATAAAATAACAATATGAATGGAGATGGATACTGAGCTAAGAGTTAGAAGATAAGAATTTATACTCAAACTCAACCACAGTTTCATTCAAATGACCTTGAGAAGTGAATTCTCCTCTCTGTGCATCTGGCTCCTCATCTGCATAAGCAAACAACGGTGCCGACTCCACTTCACAAAGTACTGGGAGATCAAGGCGTTATTGGAAACCAATTTAATGTCTGTACCCAGGTGACATAACTCAGCTGGAATGAAATTTCCTCACGGAAGCAACTAAATTTACAGACTAAATTTACAGACTTTAAATCTAAATTTAATTAGATGACAAAACCGATTCCTCTTCTCCTAAAGTGCGAGGTGAATAAATTCAAAAATAGCAGCTGGTCAGGATGAGCTTTAGTCACACTTTTAGAAAAGGGAGGTTTTTAGAAGTGTTATGGAAAAGTTCAGCAGCTGTATTTGCAGTCACTTTGAATGTATCACACTAACTATATCATTGACAATTTCCTTTGGCTTTTTAAACATAAGACAGGCAGAAATAACCTGATTTACATAATTACAATTATACACAGTAATGAGATTCCATCTTGTAGATATAATAGCTTCCCCAAACACAAAGGAAAAGAGCAGATCTGCAAATCTAATCCTTAAAAGAAAACATTCTACAAAATAAGTTAATGTTGCTATCTGTACTGTAAGATTTAGAAACCTATCCAAATGCTATATAAATACAAATATTCTATTTATTCTGTGTGCTGATAATTCAGACACCCATTATTTTGTTGAAATCCTCTAACAGAGCATAATTTGCCTTTTTATTTAAGCAAATACCCTGCAATCTACAATTTTCTTTCCCTAATCAATGTCAAACTTCGCAAAGATGCACCAGGGTGCCTGAATTCATCCAAGGTGCTTGCTGATGAAGTGAGTACAGCTTCACAAATTCATAAAGACCACGTGGACTGAAAGTTTCCATATGGTTTTGCAGCAAAACAAAGAAAAATTCCTAAAGATTCAGCTTGCTCACTTTAGTCCAGAATGAGTCTAAAAGTACAACTTATGATGCCAGTCTCAAAGTTTCTGAAATTCAAGCCTACAAATGATGGACTATACATTTTCTTAAAAAATAAACAAGGAAACAAACACACCCATCATTAAATCAATCAGTATTTTTTTAGTAGCAACAAGATATTTTATTCAGTGGGTTACTGCACACTAAAGGTTGTTTTCCACAAGCTGTAGTTGTGAATTTTCACACTGTGAGTTCTCAGTTACTGATTCTGTTTTGTGCGACCCAGAGATGTAACAGGTATTCAAAGATGTCACCTCCCTGATTGGAGGTTCTCACAATGGGAGAGAAGATAGGAATAATGAGCAAATTACAGAGATAAACCTCCTAGGTGTACAGAAACATCAGGTTGGAAAGGACCTCAGGATAACTTCTACCTACCACCTCCTGCTCAAGCAGAACCAACCTCAACGTTAGGTTAGGAAGGTCGGTGTCCAGTGTAACCAAGATATTGAATTCTACAAGGATGGAGGTTCCTGAGCTTGTTTCAGGGCTTCACCTTGCTCATAGCAAAGAATTTTCTCCTTTTTTTCCAGTGGAGTTTCTCCTGTGGCAATCTGTAACTTGTTCCTTGAAGTCTTGCCTTGCACCTCATACATCACCTCCTCTACTACTATGTTTTTTTAAACTGTTGCCAAAATTAACTGACCCTCACTCAGTGTAAGCACCACAGTAAAAGGGGACCTCTAGGAAAAACAGACATAAAGCAGATGAGCTGATCTTAGTGCAAAGATGCACACCTAGAGAGTGGGGAAAAATACTTATAACCCACTGCTGTTAAGAAATGAGGGATCCTGATGTTAAATAGTAATTAAGTCCTATTTCTAGATAGTCTTATTTAAATACATAGCTAGCCTGGAAACATTTCCCTTGAATTTTTGGAAATTACTTTAAATACTCTAGGTAAATTGCAGAGGGTATCTGTGTAGTTCTGATTTTTTTTTAATATTTGCAAGAGAAATTATTTTACATAAACAAAGCAGTGCACTTGAAGAGAACAGGGAGATCCGCATATGGAACCTACTACACCCGCAAAGGTTTGAAGAGGATTTCAATTGACTCAAAGTATTTTTTCGAAGAGTAAAGACAGTTGTGTTTTCAGAAAACTTAGAACAATAAAAGTACCATAGCAGTATTAAAAGACAGATTGTCACTTATCTCCAGAAGAAGATGGAGTAAGTAAAGCCAAGCTTGGTTTGAACAGGAGCACATGAATGACACAAAATACTTTTCCATTTAAAATCACTTCAGATTAGAGCATCTGGCACTACATACCCTAGAAAGGACCTAAAATATTACAGCTCTATTTTCTATTTTAATGGATAATTGGTAACACTAGATTACAGGATTTGCAGGTTCCAAGTGCTGTATTTTCATAGGGAAGAGCCTCCTTTCTTTCAGGCTTAATAAGCTTGGCCTATATCAGCTTTTCTCACATCAGTCCAAGTGTCACATTTGGGTTGGGGGAAGCTTGTTAGCAGTAATTACCAGCAGTAGGTTCTATTCTTTGCCAAAGTAATTTTCCCTGCTAAGTACCACCAAAACTGCCTCAAGCCTTTAATTTTTTTTGCCTTCCTCCGCTTCCTTTTAAGCGGGTGCATTTTCCCATGATACTGCCCTGCCCGGAGCGGGCCGGGGCAGGGCGAGGCGCCGGGTATCAATGTGATCTTGAGAGATGGGGTCAGCCCCAGCGAAAGCCCTTCACAAACAGACCCTGAACCCTATTAGAGATGCAAATCCACTCTCTGAGTGAGGATTGTTTGGCGGGATAATGGAGCCTGAGGAATTCCTGGGCAGCCTGCTTTTCAGCGCCTGGGCTTTTGTCTGCGCCTTAGCAAATTTCTGCAGCCTGTTTAAACCCCAGCCATTGTCCCCATGGCTTCACTGATTTCTCTCCCTGCCACCAGCTCACAATGGGCTGATATGAACATCTTTGTTACTGCTTTTGTACTGTATATCAGAGCAATGTTTCAGCAGATTGAGGCCTAGCAGGAAGAATTAAACCTGTACTACACAGAGCATGATGAATTGCCGGATTTACATATCATTTCAGAGGGTATTCCTGGTGGTTCCTGCTGAATGGTGTTGTGTCTCGAAGGATGTAGTCAAGGGATGAAGTGACAGAAAAGGAAGTGATTTAGATATTCACTGACATCTTAATACAAGATGGGGACAAATTGTGCTGATTCTCCCACTGCATCCTTCCATGGTATTAAAGAGGTAGGCGGAGGTGGATGCACCCCGATCCCATGGAACTGCCATGTCAGGCTGTGCTCTGTGGCCAGGAGAAAGAAGGGCACAGGAGATTTAACTTACTCAATAGGAGCTTGCTTTGAAACATCCTAAAGGTGCCAGGGCACACTACCCTGATGTCTTGATCCTACTGTTCTCGGCCAAAAGATAAACTGCTGATGGAGTCAGGTCCTGACATTACACAGGCAACATATTTCCAGGTCCTGACATGCTGTGCAGCACACTTCTAAGGAAATAGCTGTGCTCAGTGTGGAACTGCATGACTTGAATCGGCCTAATTCCGCTCAACATCTTCTGCAGCTTTAAAGCCTCCTTATAGGCTTAAGCATTGTTCTTTTTCAAAATTTACTTCGCATCCCAAGGCCAAAAAACTGTGTTCCTATTTCTGTACCCTCTATCGATTGCACTTGGAAATAATATCTTTAAGATTTTTTTTTATTTTGTCTGCACAAATCACTATCATTCTACATCTGTGTTGTTTATAATGGACTTAAGAATACTTCTTAGCAGAAGTAAACTCTGCTGTTTAAACTCATAAGGCTTGACAGTGTTTACATAGTTTACAAATGTGAACCTCAATCCACATATGGATCATATTTTGTGTAATTGGCTCTAAAACAATGCAATGAGAAGAGATAAGTAAATAAGTCTGTAAAATGGTGGAGGCAACAGTAGAAATAATAAGCAGTAATTTCAAAGTTTTCAGATCAGAAGAAAATTTATATTGACATTAAATCAAACCAAAAAATATACGTGGGATGCAATCCTTTTCCAAACAGGGTAGGGCTAAACCTTACCCTCAAAAATCAGGCATATAAGCTTTCCCTTCCTATCATGCAAAGTACCCCAAATTGAAAGATGGTGAATAGATCCGGGGAAAAAAATTCAATAGCAAAGGCCAAACCAATGAGATTTTAAAGCAGCTTTTATACTATTTCTTAATCATGGGCATTTCTTTGTATTAGAAATTAATACTTCCAAAGAGCAGAACTTTTGTTCATTTCTGCCATCAACATCTGGTAACAACCAGATAGATTAAACAAAAGAATCACCTGAAACAGAGCAATCATCTGTTGGAATGGGTCCAGAGGAGAGTCACTAAGTTGATCACAGGGCTGAAACATCTCTCCTATAAAGACAGGCTGAGAGACTTGTTCAGTCCCAGAAGAAAAGGGTCTGGGGACACCTTATAGCAGCATTCCAGTGACTAAAGGGGGCTACATGAGAGCTGGACAGAGACTTTTCACAAGGGCGTGGAGTGACTGGACAAGGGGGAATGGCCTTAAGCTGAAGGATGGCAGGTTTACATTAGATGTTAGGAGGAAATTCTTTACTCTAAGGATGGTGAGGCACTGGAACAGGTTTCCCTGAGATCTTGTGGACTCTGCATCCCTGGAAGTGTTCAAGACCTGGGCAGACGGGGATCTGGGTAGCCTGGTCTAGTGGAAGGTTCCCTGCCCACAGCAGAGAGGTTGGAATGAAATTATCTTTAAGGTATCTTCCAACCCATTCTATAATTCTGTGAAATTACTTGATCCCTTACAGAGACAGGTATGTACCTAAGAGATTTCCTTGAGCAAAAGAAAATGGCAGCATTCTGAAATATGAATAACCACTGCTAAGAGTTGCCTGGAAAGCAAAGGTACATGTTTGAAATATTATTGCAGTAGTACAGGAGTTGCTGTAGGCAGTAGGGAATCGGGTTTGAAAGAATCAAGTGCTAGGCACAATGAGCTGTTATCATGGATATGATTGAGTAAGTACTGGAATGTTGTTATTTATCTCTGTGAGAGTCAGAAATCCATGCAAGATAGACCCCAGCAGGAGCACTACTTCAGTCTTTTCCTTAACAACTCACAGCCTTATGTTAGCTGAACCATTTCTACCATGAAAGACTATGAGCAGAAAATCCAGCACCCTTTGGCAATTGCTTAAAAGGTGAGACATTCATTCTGCCCTGATTCTTTTTCAAGAGATCCTTCACCATGAAACCTGGATTTCTGGCTAGGTATCTACTGATTATTTCATTTCTAGTCATTCCTGAAAACTTTTCAGACATGTAAAGATCCTCTTTTCACTTGGAATGGAAAGAACATTAGTGAGAGGATTTGTTTACAGTAAGTAGATATCAAAGCTGGCTACTGAAGTACAAGCAAGGCTGGCAAGGCAAGGTGGCTTGACACCCATTAAATAAGTCATGAGCCATAATTATTTGACTCCTTTCCCTTGATCATCTCTTAGTCACTCCAGTTCCTTCACAGTTATGACGTGCAAGAGGCAGTGCAAATTGAAAAACTACACTGAAAAATAAATTGAAATTATGCAGTTCTCTTTGCCATATTACTTTCTTTTTTTCTTTTTTAACTATATGGAATATATAAACTTGAAAGCAGCAACTCTTACCAAAACCTTTTTAAAATGGTTTTACATGTAACTTTGGCAAAGAGATGAACTGAGAAGCTGGGTAAGTCTTTACACAGAACAGGACTGGTTCAGGCAGTTGTTATTCATTAATCTTGCATTTTGTTTTGCATTAACAATGCAAAACCTTCATGGCGTTTTGTTTGGGGTTTTTTTGAGAACAGGCATCAGTCAACCATAATTAAATTAAAACAAAAAACATCCACCCACCTGTCCCGCCCCCTACAATTGCAAGTTGTAGAAGCCAAGCTTGGTTCATTTCCCATCTTACTGGCAGAACTACCTGGCAAACAAGCTCACAAACAAACTCTGTTACACTTGTCAGAGAGGCTAATCCTGGACATGCTCTTCGTGAAACACAGTCTCAAGTCATTTTCAGAGTAGTTTCAAATTTATTTATTTGTTTAGATAAATATGTATTCTGATCAAGCAGAGTTTATGACTCCATTGTGCCATAAATATTTCTCTGGTCTAGTCATAAGCTGTTAAACAACATCTATCACCAAGAAAGTCGACAGTCAGCATGTTTCGTATTCTTAACAGGACCCACTTGCTGAAAACTAAGTCACCTAATTACCTTTGACAGCTTAATTTCTAAATATGAGACATCCTTCTTCCAGGTAGCCTAATTCAAGTTACATTTCCTCCCTAACATATTCCTGATACCTTGTTAAAGCTCCCAAATCATGATTATGTAGACTCCCTCCCATAAAATAGCTACTGCTCCCTTCTAAGCCCATTTTTACATCTGCTATTATCACCCCAGCCCTATGCCTTCTTTTTTCCCTCCCTGTTCCAAAATGTTCTCTATTAACACTATCTCCAGCATTGCAGGCTTTGACAAACTCACAGTACATTCTCCAAGGAATCTGGAATCCACATTTATTGAATTCCCAAAATAGAACTAAAGCTTGTACTCTTTCAGTCACTTGAAGACAAAGCAAAAGTTGTCTCATACACGATTACTATTTCTTTTCAAATTATGTTAAAAGGGCATCGATCTGTTCCTTGCAGAAAGGAAAGACTGAATTACAGGAAAGTCCACTAAGCAAACAAAATCCCCAGCAAACCAGAACACTTTGGCAATGTACAGTTTGGTGAACTGAAACTATTTTGTGACAGAAGAGCCTGTTGAATAACCTGACAAGCCTACAGGTGTGTTTACATCTGTCAAATGCAGGCTCCCAAATTCTGATCTAGGTCTTGTTTCTATGACTGGAGACCTGAAGCCTCTGGCTTTTGAAGGAAGAAAGGTGAAGTAAAGGAAAAACTGAGCAAAATGGTCAATTCCAGCATTAACACCTACTCTGACTATCCAGCTCAATCTTTTGTACTTCCAGTGCTGAATTCATAATAAGCAAACCCCGGTTTGCTTTTTTCTACCCCCAAATTTCTGGACTCTGTGAAATGAAGGGCCCTCTTCTCTTCTTCAACAAGAACTGTCATCTCCAAGGCAGATATGAAGTATCCTTGATATGCCACAGTTTTTTGGGCTAATACCACGGAGAGCCTCATTCATAGGTGTTCGTTTAGGTTTTTTCCACGTGTTTTCTGGTGATTTTTGTCTGCTCACTGTTGATGCTTGGTTGTCAATTTGTAATCTTTGGGATGTCAATGTTATACAAGCCAAAGCCAGGAGAACTTAGTTTCACCTTGAATAACACAACAGCTTTGCTTAAGATGCAGCCTTTTTTCCAGAGATTCAGAGAGAAGGGACAGCCACACGCACATGAAATGACAGAATATGCATCAAGGGGCAGGGAGGGATGGCACAAACTCTCTTTTTCCATAAATCATGGGGATCAACAGAATATAGTTACAACACAAGGAAACAGATCCCCTTAACTATATCAGCCCTTTGGACAAAGACAAGCTTTGTCTCTGAAACCTCTCATAGTTCATCATGTGTACTCTTACAGGCTATCAACTGTGCTGTCTTAAATAACTTTTTCCCTTCACCACTGTCCACGTGGAAAACACATCCATGCTTTCACTGACTCTTTGGTCAATTAGAACAACACTCTTCCAAACTTTCAGACTCCATTTGTTCACAATCACTGGATGCATTGTTTTAAGTATCACAAGACACCACATAACTGGAGGACAGTAAAAAAGAAGTATATATTAAAAAAACCCTGAAAAAGTGAAACAAAACAAAGTGCAGACCACATTTTTGTCACTTAGAAACATTAGGCACTTCCTTCCAAAAACACATGTATAAACAAAGCTTCTGCTGAGGTTCTGTAATGAGTCAGGGATCTGCCTTCCCTGTCCTAGGAGGATAAAGAAATCGTAGGTGGGATCAGTCTGAGGGATGGACAGTTCAGCAGATGTGAACCTTTATACCTCTGCACATTTTCATTATTTAGTTATTAAGCAGTTCTCACTTCCTCAGAGAAACCCAGGTTTTGAATGGTTTGCTACCACCCAGTGTTAGCTCCTGATGGATCCTGGTGTCCCTCATGAAAAGGAGTAATCCTCAGATCTCCATTTACATTCCTGGCTCCTTCAATATTTGAAAGATGTTCCTGTTTTTTATTCTGTTTTAAAGAGTCATCCTCCACAATACTTCATTTCTCAAATGTTAAATCAAGGTGAAAATTCAGTGCTAGGAGCACTTCCAGATCTGGCATGAAAAGTTAAACCTCCTTAGAGGTCTAACCTATGGTCAGTCTCTTATGGCAGGGACAACCACAGTTCCCTTGCTCCAAAGGTAGACATCCAACCCAAAATGCCCTTACTCCAGAATTATCTTCCCTTTTCTGTCCTGCTCAATCTTTTTCTTTATGCTTCCACACACAACTTAGCACCTGAACGAGCCTGAAAGATACAGGCTGCTAATACTGAGATTTTTGTTTAAAATAAATGGCAATAGTTGGTGAACAACAGCTGACAGGGAGTATGTGACTTTCCTCCATTTTAAATTGATTTTAATTTATCTGTGCTTTGGTAGGGGTTTTTTGAGAGTGGAGATGGGGTGAAATCAGGTTAAGGGACATGGGGATGACCTAAAGTGTACATGTTGAATATTTACCTTTCAGTAAAGGTCAGAGATACACACAAAAGCAAAAATCACCCCCAAACTCCAAATAATTGTCTTGCACTTTCAAATTACAAGCCTTTTTTAAAAGTTCAGTTTTGAATTTCAGCAGATATTGGAAGCTTGAGAGTGGGGACTCTGAACAACATGTAAACTAATTATTGATTTTCCCCCTTAAGACAGCAAGCTCATTCAAAGGAAAAGAGTTAATCCTCTTAATGTTTTGCTCTAAGAACCTCTAGGAACACAGATAAAATAACTTTATAAATAGGTACCCATTGAGAATTTATTTACATTTCAGCATAACAGGGCCTGACGGAGGGTCTGAACACTGCTCTTCTAAAACCTATAATTTGCTGAAGAACTGCTGCCCATACAGTTTTAAAATGTTGCTGTATGAGCAAGATCTCACATGTTTTGTGACAAACTGTCCAGTATTTAAAACAACTTGGTCCATTTACTTCAGTCAAGTTAATTCTAATGCCTTGAAAACGCACTTTTGTCACAGTGACACCTCATTGCTCCAGAGGTGGTTTGCTTGCAGCAGATGTTCAGCTCTGTTTACTAATCTAGGAGTGAATGTATTTCAAGGACTGGAAGACATTCTTCCCATTTTTTTTCCTTCTGAAAGCCATCTGTATTTTTTCCTACCTCACCCATCACCTTCTCTGTGTTTTCTATAATAATTATTGAAGCACTAAACCCTGTGTTTACTCTTGCTCAGAATCAGAGACACTTATTCTTACATATCCTGTTCTTTCAGTCCTGATCGTGCACAAAATCAATAATTTATTACAGGAACAATTTTTCATCTGTGTCACTTTCAAATTGCACCTCATAGTGCTCTAATATACAGAGATATTTCCTGCCACCTTCATTTATTAGTGAGGGGGTCTCAAATTGGAGAGAAAAGGTTTAATGAAAGTAGTTTTCCACTTGCAAATGTCAGCTCACTGCTTATTTTCAGTGAAGTATCTCACAGTATTTGTCAAAACAAAGAACTGGAGCCTGGCCTGATGGCACCACTTCATCATGGTGACACCACTTCAGATATACTGTAAATCACTGAATACCCACTGACTAAGTCATGGTGTCAATAGAAGGCACAGAGAGGGGAGAAAAACAATGAAATAAATACATTTTTAAAAAATCCAAACCCACAAAAAAAGCCTAGCAAAACCAACAGTTTACAGATGGCTTAGCCTGTTTTGTTTAGCACTAAATAAATCAAGTTGCAGTTGACAATAAAGCTTCATGATTAGCTGCAAGTGCAGTAATTTAACATGAGATAATCAAATAATCACTGTTTCTGACTGGCGACAGCACTTCTAGCAGTCAACTAAAAGGTACCAAGTATGCTGAACTTTACTTTGATATTTTTAGCAGTATCTAAGGGACCAGTAGTAAAACCTGAGTAACCTGACAGCTAAATAAACACAGTTGTTGCATCCTGCTTTGCTTCTCTTGGCTTTTCAGTGAGACAGCAGGAGCTATAAAACTTTTTCCCATTAACCAAATAATTCAAGAATACAAGGAGTTATTTTTCCCATGGATCTCTTGTTGAAGTTACCCTTCTGCTCCATGAATTCAGAGGCAGACCAAGCCGTGTCTCATTCAAATAAGGAAAATATCCACTCAGAATAACAGTTCTGTTATTTTCACAGGAAAGGGAACCCCCCAAAACATATTTTTTAAGCAAGGATTCTTTCAAAGGTGTAAAAAAGTGGCACGTACTGTGTAGAGACAAAAATGAAACAGTTTTTCAGGGTGCTTGGAAAGAAAGCACCTCTCAACCAATTTACCTTTCCTTCAAGAAATAAAGACCAAACAACCAATGAAGCTGCATTTCTTCCCCTGCACCTGAGGTGAATTTTCACCCATAATTAATTCTTCCTCTCTGATCAAACTAAGAACTTGCAATTGCTGATCTTTATGAATTAACCCTTCCCTTTGCAGCCATAGAATTTCTGAGCCCACTGAATTCTTTCATTAGATTGACAGCTTGAAGGTGAGATTTGTTTTAAGCCCACAAAAAAATTCACAGTAGTATGCACAAGTTGCCCAGGTTTTCATACTTGTGGCTAACAAATGTAGTCCATTTCTGTTGTTCATGGATAAATCTTGATTTCATACTGAAGGTTCTATTAATACTTTATCAGAGAGACAATTGGGCAAAAAAATTATCATTGTGAGAGTCAAGTCAAAAGTTTATCATGTCTATAGCAGTTTAATAATTTCTTAACTCCTCATAAAGCCTTTACAAATGCAACACTAATATTAGCAAAGAGACTAAACCAAGGGTGCAATCAATTTTAATTGCTAAATTTGCCACACTGGCTCACGCTGGTTGTCCCTCTTACATGATTTTAATCCTGGTTGTCAAGTAAGACTCTAAAGATTTTTCTTTCCTTTTAATGAAAAGTATCTGACACTACCAAGAGAGCACTTCACACAGAACTTTTCAGCTGAATTGTTGCTTACTCCCTAATTGCTTAAGGTTTCAGTATTTACAAAAAAAGTTCAGGAGTAATATTGTCAGAAAAATACTTAAACAACGAACTCTGTGGCCTTTCCTATCAGAGGATTTCCATGTTTATGCACAGTTATTTGTAAACTACCTCTGTCTTGCCAGCTTTACATCCATTCCCCAGCAGCAATTACAGAGAGGAAAAAGGAACAGTGGCTGAGAGCAGCACAAGCTTGCAGGCATCTGGTAATTTATGTGTCATGTCTCCCCTTCTGAGCACAGTGTTTATATTATCTTTCCAATTAGTTTTGCCCGGGCTCTTAAATTCTGTAGACTATGTGGGGCTAGAGATTATTCTGCTAGACAAAGTGAGTCAATTGGAAAACAAATAAAGAGGAGAATATCAAGTTAAAAAATGTGGAGATTAAGAGAGAGAAGGTTACTGAGGCAAAAGGATGTCAAGGGAAGAATTACAGTCCCAGAGAGCAGCTCCAAAGTAGTTCCTAAAACCTTCTGCCTTACTAAAAAAGTAACTCCCCACAATTTGTAGCTCTGTAGAATGCAAAGGTGTCATGCTCAAGGCATGGGATTTATTTTGTCTGCAGTCTAAGCAGATAAAGGAGCCATTTCAATCTGTTTAAATACAGAGGATGGGTGGGGGCAGAGTATGAAGCAGAAAGTACCAGCCATTTAAGGAGCAGGGTTGCCATTCCATAGAAATTTGGTGTGTGCTCAGCCCAGTGGAATTCCCATCCCAGACACAGATAGCACATCGATCATGAGATTTCAAAGGTGCTCTCTCACTGTCCAGAGAACAAAGCTATCACTTTGTTGATAGTAAAGAAGGCAGCAAATTGGTGAAAAAGAAACAAAGTTTTTGAGTTATTCTGGAGTTTACATGGTTACAACATGCAGATTTTCACTTTTTACCTTTCCACATTATAACCTAGGGCATCACTGGTGAAAAATAGGTTTTCTTGAGTTTTACTACAGCTGAGTCTTGATCTGTGCCATGCCCATTCTGCTGGCTGGCATCCTACTCTGGTTTCTATAAGGTTGAAATCTACAGCTTGTGAACAAAGCCACGGCCAGTCTTTTTCCAGTTAAGTAGGAAAAATTGTTCATTTTCATTATTGGACAACTCTTATACATCTTATGCAGTCAAACTTTCGACTTGGATTAGAACATCTTGATCTGTAGTATTTCATTTGGAAATGTCTATTAACACTATTAATACCTGCCTTTTCTTCGTTCTAGTTTTCTCTCTTTTAGGCAATTTATCAAGTATCATATACTGAGATAGAATTCATTTTCCCAAACAAATATTCCCCAAAAATCCAGCTTTGCCATTCCATGCTGCCCAACAATGGATTTTGCTCTCAAGTCCTGCATTTGTTGGTGCTAAATTTCCCAAATGAGATGTGTGTGGCCAAAACATGTAAAACTTCCTAGTGGTTTACATCTGACTTTGTTCTATAGTACCTTTGGTGTGGGGTTATAATCATACACTTTGATTTTTGCTAGCTTGTGTTCTCGACAAAACAGCACCTCCAGTGCAAAACCTGTAACAGAAATGCTGTCCCTTGAGATTTTTACTTCTCACCCTGAGGGAAATATCATGTGGCTAACATTTTATCCTCGTGGCGCAGATTTTGTGGCATTTGACCACTTTGCAAGATTTCAGCCTCAGTGCAGATAGAGTTCATCGATGCTCACACTTTCAGCCCCGCTGTGTGCCTTGCCAGTGCCCCAGTGTCAGATGTTAAGGTCAGAGTTCAGCCCGTGTCTGGCTGCTGAGTGGTATTTTGTCCTCTGAACAAAACAATCGCCAGCAGGATCTCATGTACTCTGTATCCATCATGTTAGCACTTTTCCAGCATCCTTATCTCTGCCTCCAGGAAGCCGTGTTGATGATGTTCTTTCACTATCCCAAAGCAACTGTGGTGAAAGGTGAGCGAGTCCTTGATGAGGCTGAGCACACAATGGGGCCCGCGCCGAACTGATACGCGGGACGCCGCACAATTTGCTAAGTAGGTTTGTGTCACGAGGCAATTACTCATTTAAAGCTGTCTGAAAACAATAACTTAAGTATATTAGGAGGCTCATTTTTTACAGCTTTGCCAGGGATGGGGTCACATAGCCAGAGACTCTTGCAAAGCATTATTTTTGCTGCATGGACTCTGGGCTTCCTGTCCCTTACCAGCCTCTAAAGAATATCTCATGTTGGCATGACCTTGCCTATCTCTGTTAGCAGATCTTCCAGACTTCTTCACATAGGATTCTTCACAGAAGATGTAATTCCCCAGAATTAAACATTTGTCACTTTGGATGTATCATAGTATCGGAGAATATCCTTTTATCTTGTCATACTGGGAGGGAGAGGCTGTAATCATGCACTCAAAAGATATTTTCTCATACTTGTTATTGGAAGGGACATCTGATTTGGAGAAGGAAGTCTCTGAAGTACCCAGACTTTCCTGGGAAGATATGGAGCAAATAATACAATAATATATTATATCATATGATAATATAATCTGGTGATATAATCTGGTTGTTGGCTGTAACTGGTAAAAAGATTCTATCCCTCTCTATCCACTAAAAAAACTATTTTAATATTGGGTTAGGCCAATGGCAGACATATTTTTTAATCACAAACTTAAAATGTCCTTTTCTATGTTATTTATTTCTTTGCATCTCTCATTGTCTCACCATCTCCATATATTCTGTCTCTTACACTCATCAACCCCTATCACAACCAACACCACATACTATAAAAAGTTTTATCATTACAACATACCTGAGGTGGGAAAGGGACTATTGTTCCCCTTTATCTGGAGAAGAGATAGCAGCATGGATAGACAAAGTAGTTTTTTTACAAAGGACTGCTGAAGTCTGCAAACATAGAAGGGTTTGAACCGCAGTTTTAGGTCACTGGATCATTGAATTATTTTTCTCTCTACCATTTATTTCATGCAGTATTATAATTGCACTGAATAGTGAATATAATCTGCCAGAAAAATTATTGAATGCTTCCAGAGTTTAGATGGATTTCAACTCAGAAGAGTTCAGTCAAAGACCTGCTTAGAAATTCCTTTAAAAACTGCATATAATACAGCGACTCTTTTATAATCTAAACTTTGTTAAGAGTATTCATAGCCATGAGATGATAGAAATGTTATTGGAAGTGCGTATTTGCAACACTGAAAATTTAGGAGTATTTGGAATGAGTATGTCGATGCTAGTCCTTTTCCTCTTCTGCCTCCTTTGTAACTTAGGATTTCATCAGTCTTATTTTATAAACACATGCAACTTCATCTTGAGAACAGGGCCGCTCTCACTGTTGCTTTGGAATTTTGCCAACACCTCCCTCCTAATGCCCCTGATAATCATCAGGTAGCACTGTCACTCCTACTGTCACACCTTCATCGCCTTACAGGCGTTAAAATCTGGGAGACACTGATCACTGGGCTGAAATGTTCAGATTCGTGCTGCTCCTGTGGGAGGAGGGTCACAGCTGTCACACTGATTTTGGTGGCTATGAAGCCAGAACAGAATACACCTGCAGTGCTGTCAGCTGCTAACTACACACAAATGTTAGCATCTGAGATGGGCCACTTTCAATTAAGCAAAGTTTGTAATGGAGGGAGTTAAATACTGTTGATACTTCTAAAATAAAACTGTCTTCTAGCAATAGAATTGATTCTCTACAACTGTAAAGCCAGCTTTCAATTTTTTAAAATAAAACAATTAAAACAGCAAGGCAAATCTGAAGACAGGAAGCCCAGGGCTGGGGTGTGGTAATACCAAGAGACTCGTGCAAAAGTGATAGCCATGAGCTGAAACACACTTTGTTTTGACTTCTAGAAGGAAAGGTTTGTGCCTTATCTCTGGAAACCCTGTAGAGTTCTGTTGGGATCTTCTCTTTTTTTGCTTTTGAACTCCCTATCACGGGCTGAAGAGGAATTTGCTTTTTCAGATCCTATAAATAAATTCTGCTCATGAAATCAGGCACTGGAAAGCACCAGAAGTCAGTCCTCCTCCCAAAGGTTGAGTGAACTCCTTGTATAACATTCACAGACCTCAAAAGCCCAGTAAAGGGGTGTCTGGGACCTGGAAATTGTTCCCTCTTATATTCTGCTGCTCTGCAATAGGAGGGTGGAACTTTAATAGTATAACCAAGACATGCATGACTTACACACCCTTTGCTCCTGCCTCTCAAAATCTCTCAAGTATTCACAATTAATTCATTGGCATATGCAGTTTGCTATGCAGCACAGTAAGAAAGCCTCAAGCATCACAAACATTTATTTTGGAGTCTGGAGAGAAAACAGGATGATTATCATTAGGTTTTGAGGTGCATTAGAGATTACAGTGAGGCTGGAGCATTCAATTCTGGCAGCTGTTTTAGCAGAAGGAAGGACACTGTTGAGATGGATAAGGTCAACAAAATGATAGTAACTAATTCAAAAGCAAGATGTCAGTGATGGAAGTTATAAGGAAGGGATTAACCTATAAGCAATTTAGGTGGAATGTGTTTTTCAGTACACAAAGGGTAACTGACACGCAGGATGAAATAAATTGGCAAGGTCAGCATCAAATGAGCAGAGAAATCAAGAAGAAATGGGATAACACTTCTAAAAAAACACAAAGTAAAACAATGTCCTGCACTGGGGGAAAGATTCCATAACAACAGCAGATCACATCCATTCTCAAAGTTGCCAAACACAGGGTAAAAGTACAAGTGGAAGTTTCAGGGTGTCCTTGTTCTTCTGGGAAACACAGAATTACAGATTCAGATTACAAAGCCTGGTAACCCAGCATCTGTTGATTGGGATACAATTTCTAGGCAGAGCAGGTGCTGACAGATGTTAGGGTTCTTTTTACTATTCTATGTTGCAGCACAGCAGAAGATGTTCATTCTTTTTCTTTTCAGCCAGCAGTTGAGAGGAAAGGCTTGTGGAGAGAAAGGATGAGAAGAAGCCACTTTTATAATACTGCAAAGAAATAGACTTTGGTATGAGCCATAAACCTCATTTCACAGAATAGCAACCCCTTTAAATCTCAGACACCAAATAAAAGGCGGCTCTGTCATTCTCTTTGGTAGTGATTAACATGTGGCATTGAATATAAACCACACACATTTCTATTAACAGCAGGTAAAGTGGAAAATGTCCCTAAACACTGCGGAGCAATCTAAGGATGAAAGCAATTTGTGGAGGTTAACTGTTAAAAAGAAAACGACAAAGATTTAGGGAAACAGAGAAAACACTCAAACTCCACTGAAAGAGACAAAATTTGTTTCGAAATATTCATATTGATTTATCTAAACGAAGGACGTTACTTCTTGTGCTACTCCAGGACTGTGATGTGACAGACAACTTTAATGATTTCCAGAAAGAATTGGGATTTGAAAAAACATTCTGTGATGGTCCAAGTTTGAAAGAATAAGTTCTATTACAGGGAACAGCATATGTCACAGGAATCACTGGCAACCAAGCCACTGCCAACATTTTAAATAAGATGTAAGAATTACATCTTTGGAAGAGCTTGCAATGTAGAGCAGAGGGAATGAGAACAGCAGAATCAGCCCTGAGGAATTTTTAGGAGAAGCGGGGTGTGCTAAAGCATATTTTTCATACTGTTTGATGTGAGAAAGCAAGACAATGTTATTAATTTTGAAGCAATCAAAGGTAAATGGATGCAAGTCGGGGTTTACTGCTGCGAGAAAAATTCCTATTAAAGGTACAAACACCAAGACTAAGTAGAAAGTTGCGAGAGGCAGTATTTGTTTAAAAAACCCAAACCATCAGGGAAGAATATTTACATTTTTATAAGGCCAACCCCAAAAACTCTGCCCTGCCTGTTGACTCCAGGAGCTTTCTAATGGCTGTGAGACAAAGAGCAAATTAGTATTGGGAAAGATGGCTGCTGTATTTATGGCACAGGTAGAAAAATTAATAAAAAAGTAGAAAAACTAATAAAATTGTTATTAAGTGCAGCACAGCTGAAGAGATGTTCCAGAGGAGATGGGTAGCTTGGATGCATCAGCAGTTGAGGCAAACAGCATAAAGTTACACATGTTCAATTCCTACTTTGAGATGATCCTGTTTCCTCAAACTGCCACTTGGAGTCTGATTAATACATGAAGTATTCTGCTGAAAAACACACCAAAAAATTCCACAGCATCAATATTATGGTTGACAGAGGGACTGCAGTATTCTGCAGGAAAAAAACCCCAGAACAGTAGAACATAATCATCTGCAGGAAAACCCAGTAGTCCTGGGTTAAAGTTAATCCCATAAAACACGTATCCACATATTGGAAGTGTTGTTTGGGGGACAGATATTAAGAAAAGACAAGGTAACAATGATGCTGTTCCAAGTATGCCTGTCTCTAGAGACAAATATAAGCCAAAATAATTTGCAAATATATGCTTGAGGTGATAAAAGAAATCTGTCTCTCCACAGTATGATCCTTTCTCTACAATCTATAATTGCAGCAAAGGTTGTGTCTACTCAAAGTGAGCAAGAATTTGTTGGGTTTATTTGCTGTTAGATTGAAAACTGTTTGGCAGTTTTTTGGGGTTTTTGGTTGGTCTTTTGTTTGGGGTTTGGGTGGTTTTTTTTTGTTTTGGGGGGGTTTTTTGTGCTTCAGTCTGCTCATATTTCCTGTATAATTGCCTAGAGGATGATCAAGAAATTTATCATGGTCTGAATGTGGGTTAGGTTGCCCAAAAGTTCCAGCTGAACACAGACCACATCAAAGCTGAACAGGAGCACAGAGAAGTGACTTTTCTAATGTCCTAGGCCAGGTCAGGCACAGCAGCAGGAATAGCATCCTGCTCTTTGAGCCTTTAACCTCACTCTCTGCCTCCCACACTTCACTGCCTCAAAGGCAGAGCTTTCTACACCTTCCTTTCAGATATGTCCATGTGCACCTTTGTGCTTCGCTTCAGGTGAAACTCGTGGCTTTCAGTGGAAGATCTTTTTTTGAAAGAATGTAGTTCTGTCAATGACACAGTGTGCCCCACATTGCTGTGTGTGTGCCATCACTCTGAGCTCAGCAAGTCTTACTCCTGCTTAAAAAAAACTCAGCTGAAAAATATTGCCAGGACTGCTGCATGGTTTTTAAAATATTTTTGGGGTAGTCAAAACAGGAGGGTAAAAAAAAAAAATACTAAAAAATAATTCCAAAAAAACCCACAAACAAACAAAAAACAAACAAACAAACAAAAACGGGAAAAAAATCCCCCTGCATTATCTCTAATGAAAACAGACAATCCATAATAATAAAAAAAAAAATCTTGAGCAAATTAACAATGTTGAATTCTTCCAAGAATATCTGGCCCACATACATATAACAATAATGAGACACAGGAGGTACAGTGAGACACAATTCAAGGTGAGTGGATTTGGTAAACTTTGGGGGCTTCAGACTGCTCAGAAAAGTGAAAGTAAAGGGGGGGATCCTGAGATGGATGGAGTTACACTAATTGAAACCAGCTAACAACGTGGTGGGAAGGAAAGTAGCTGTCAAGACAAGGGAAAGGACTCAGGCATCCATGAAAAGTAGAAATTAGTAGCTAATTGTAATAGACAAATGCCCAGGTCACTTTATTCACTGCTCTGCAATTTAAAGATTTCCTAATTTAAAGCCACTATGAGATAATCTATTTCTTATTGAAACCAGAAAGGAGCCGTGTACTCAACACAGCGAGCCAGGATCAGACATTTACGTTCTCTTAGCTCTGCCAAAGGTTTTTTTTCATGTGACCTTGGACAAGTCACAATCTTTCAGTTCCTTATCTCTGAATTGGGGATTATATCCCACTGCTTCACAGAGGTGCCGAGAGATAAACATTTGTTCAGATAACACGGTGATAGCATCTCAGATACAAAAATAAATTAGAGCTATTATCTCCAGGGCAAGGATAGAGACCTTGCATGCATTTGCCCTGCATTTACTGCAGCACAGGCTCAGTCCTCACCAGGGCCTTTAGGTACCATTGTGATACAGATAATTAACAGAAATAACAGCTCCAGTACAGGCAAGTAGCTAATACAGAAATAAGACAGGGATGGCAGATGAACCCCTTCACACTACAGAGAAACTCTTCACAAAATGTCATTTTAAAAAGTAGTTGTCAAATCAAAAATTAGAGTTAAGGCCCTTACAAATGCAAGACTGAAAATTGTTACCTTCTGATAGAGTTTTATCAGGCTACTGAAAAGAGGCTTCAATCCCAATTCCTAATCAGCAGCCTGGAAGGTCACAACTGGGGGAGCAAAGCTGTACTGAACCACGAACCTTTTTGGATTTGTTCAGGTTGTGAGCAGCCAGAGGGATCTGGCCAAATTCATCTGTCCCATCAAAGGCACCGTGACAAGTGACAGGGGTTGGCACACCATGGGGGACACCAACCACGGCTTCGTTATCACAGGAACTTCAGGCAGCAATTTACTGTCCATTTTCAGAAATACTCCCTAGGTTAGATGTGGGCCCTCTCAAGGAAAACTTTCAGTGAACTAGATAAATAATAAGCTTCATTCCAGCACTTAGAAGTACTGAATTACACGCATTGGTTCATAAAACCTCCACAAAAAATTGCATTGATAAATTTAGGTATGGCCATATTGGTTTCTTCTGTGTTAAATTATGCAGGATTTGTGCAGAATGGGCAGTGAGAAGCTATTTTTCTGTTAATCTGGCACGATTCATGAATACAAAATTCACACTGCAATAAAGAAAAAGAAAGACTCGGTGTACACTACCTCTGATGAAGAAAATTAAAGAGGTGCTGTGAAGAATAAACCCGTTCCTATAATATATTCATGTGCAGGAGAGCCTAATGTTTCTCTAAATGTAATATATTTAATTTCTTTGTAATGCCAGCCATATGCTAATATTGTCAACTTAATTTTGGCCATTCATAAGACATGGCATCTGGATAAAAACATTCAAAGATTAAATCTTTATATTCAAGGAATCCTATAAATCACAGTATTCAACCTTTTCAAAAGTGATTACTGTCCGTTCTGTCTAAGCATTGTTTTAATCTTTAAAAGACTAATATTAGTGTTTCCACAACATCATAAATCAAGTCAAAGCCAGGATGAGGCAGACAGCAGATATTTACTCTGATGGCTGAACCTGTCATGATAAATACTAATGCCCCTTCAGGAAACATTGCTAGAAATGGGGATAAAAATAAAAGGCAAATCAGTTCTGTGCATTTATCTGAAGACTTCAGAAAAAGGGGGTGAAACTTCAGAAAAAAAAATGGGCTGAGGAGATGCAGACTGAGTTGAATTTCCCTATGAATTCAAAAATCTCTCCTTGCCTTGTTTGAAATTACTATATAAACCATCTTACACAATATTCCTGTATTTTTTTTTTTCATGAGGAAACAAATTTCAAAGAAGAAAAAACAAACAAAAGGGTTTGGTTTTGTTGTAGGGATTTTTTTGATAAGGCTTTTTATTATTTTTTTTTTGTGGCGTATGTGAGGTGCTGCTTTTTTCATTCTTTACAGAAACAAAGTTGTAAAGCAATTTTTCATTTCTTTTCACGTGGTTATTTGGGAAACAACCTTCTTGACTGAAAAATACTTATACTCAGCCAATGACAGACTTCTAAGAGCAAAAAAAGAAAAAAAACCAAATCCATTAGACTTTGCAACACTTTCGGAGAATATACATTTGTTTTATGCAAATATGTGCTGTTTGGGAGTAATTTGATTTATATTTAACCCAGTACTGACTTCAGAGTAATTCTTTGGCTGGAAAGAAGTTTAGGTCACTACTTCTTCTGTCCTAGGCTGCAGGGAATAAAGTGCTGTTTTCCAGCCTTTTAAAATTAGCACTTCTAAGAAGTGAGACAGGAGTTAACAGAAGCAGATACCTCTCAAACTGTGAGTTAAAAATTCTCTGCAAATAGAAACATTCTCCAGCAGCATCTCCTTCTGCCTAGGACTTTTCCTTCTCCCATCAAAGAGTTCATCAGTTCTGCCAATCTCCCAGATTCCTCTAGTTGGAAAGACACATAGGGAAAAAGGAAAAAAAAAAAAATAGAAGAAGAAAAAAAAAAAGAGGTAAGCTGGGCAAGCTTTAATTATTCTGCAAGAGCACCTCAAGTTTTCCAGTGTTAAATAAGAAATAGTTGAGATTTTAGCTTATAGTAATTGCACAATTTTTAGCATTTATTCCAGATTTTTACAAAGTGAGCCACTTTCAGCTTTCAAATTTAAAGGCTCAGCTTCAACTTTGAAGGTTTGGTCTCTGCAGCCACCAAGACTTGGCCTTGCTGCTGTTGGGAAAGGGACGCCCAGAGGAGAACCCACGGCCACCATCTGAGCAGCCCCAGGGAGCTGAATTCCCCCCAAAACCACGATATTTGTTCAGGAATGAGCAAGCTGAGGGGAAGGGGAAGAGCTGCACAGAGAAATTGGTGATTCATGCTGTACCTTGCGTTAGAAACAACCCTGCAGCACGCCTGGGTGACCTCCCTGGTTTGCTGCATTAACTCCTTTAAGCCCTCAGCTCTTGCTGTCCCCTGCCCTGCCCACTCTATTGAGGGCCAGGCAGTCTCTGGTAGGACAGCGTGTGGCTGCTGAGCTGTCACCTCCAGCACTGTGCCCCGTGAAAGGAACCTGCCCCAGCAAACCCTGCTCCTTTTATACCCACAGCCAGCCACCAGCTATTCATGCTCTGTCAAAACTCCCCTTGCATTTGCAGGTTTTGATTGTGAACTCCTGGATTGGTTTAGGGGGTCTTTAGGGCGTTGTTTACGCTCCACAGTGCGTTGTGGAGCTTTTCTTCGCCGTGGGTTTGGGTTTTTTTAAAGTTCCAATCCCTGGAGAGTAAGGTCACAAGACCCACTAACTATTGTGTTTAGCAGCACAAAGACAACGCTCTGTTCTTATAAAATTCAGCAAAGCTTTAGTCGGGGAGATTTACATAGCAAAATCCCTTGGCAATAGAATTCACCAGCCCCTGGAATTATTGGAAATGAACCAGAGCATGCATTTATCAGGGTGTGCTCCGTCCTTTTTTGCCCTGACAGCCTTGCTCTACAACAGTTTAATTCTTGCTGTTAGAGGGTGTTCAGAGTGCGTCAGTCCTACATCATTTAAACTGGAGTTGAGCAAAATCGAGAAAGGAGGGACTCGTTTATGACAGGAAAAGCTGCAAGTGGCTTTTGCTGTTCTGTAAGTCCTGTTTGTTACCTTCAGAACTATTAATATTGACAAAGATATTCATATTTTGTGCTATTTTAAGGACAAAGAAAAGACTTGAATCACTAAAGCTTCAAAGTAACAAATGAAGTTTTGTTTAATATTTCCCTTAGAAAATACTTCAGTGTGAAAATCTTGCAAATGTTGGTGATGAAAGGGCAATGACATGATTTCTAAATGAGTATTGTAAGATTTTAGGACTGAGCATACTTGGAAATGCCTGTACCATAGTCCTATAGAGACAACTGAAACAATTCTAGAATTCTAACTGCCCAAACTCGTTTCAGAATTTTTAACTAACTTCAGTGCTACTTTCAGTAGCTTTAAACAGTAATTTTTAAAAAGGAAACAGTTTTTTTTTTCAGCAGCGTAGTTGGATGCCCATGCCATAATTCTGTGAGGTAATTTAACACAGGCAGAAGGAAAATGTTATAAGTGATCTTTAAGAACCAATGAAGGACTTTATTGTGTCCATTAACATTTGCATCATTGTCAAGAACATAGTTTCATATTTAATTTCTCATAACAGTTCTTAGATTGTTGTGTTATTTCTTGGAAAAAAATAATGGCATAAAAAGTAATAGGATTATGGATATTATGGAAAATAACAATTTTAAATTCATAATCTATCTCAGTTCTATTTTTACTCAAAAACTACTATTAAAATGTTGCCTGCTATTGAACTTTTTCCCTCAGAAATCTAGAAGGTTAATTATTGTGCAAAATACTGCACAAGTAACTGAAAAAAAGACTCAAATCCTGAATAGTTCAACAGCCAGTCAAACTAAAATGGACATATAACACAAAAAACCAAAAAAGAACTCAGAGTTGTGCTCCAGTTTTCAAAATCATTACCACACACAAAAGCCCACCCAGAAATAAGGACCCCCCCTGCAAAATGCTCTGTACACAAACACCTTCACAAGCTGTCTTTATCTTGATATAAACTACCTGCTTATCTACATGATAAGTGCTCTGAACAAGTTCATATTTTCATCACAGAGATATGAAACTGAAGTGTAGGAAGGCAGACAAATATTTTAATTTAATGGAGAAAAAAAATAATTATTAGCCAAAACCTCCAGGGTATCTTCTAACCTGGATCTAGGTCTTGACAGCAGTCAGAGGTAACTGTAGGGGCAAGAAAGTAAAGAGAATAAAAATTCTTCCTCTATATTTTTATTGGCATGGAATTATATTTCCGCTTCCCTGCAGCCTGTGTGGGTCCCTCTGAACTACTGGATTTTGGGTTCCTTGGTATTTCAGTACCAAGCAAGACTCCCAATCCTGTCCTCTTTGCACTCATTTGCTTTGTGGGGTTCCCCTAGGAGAGCCAACATGTGTTTAAATGAAACCACATGGTGGCTTTTTTCTGCTGTATCCTGTAAAATGCAGTGACACGGCATGGAGGAATTAGTTAAAAATGACTTGTGGTTTCGTCATTTTCCAAGCTCCATGATGCTTCCTGCTTTGATTTTCAGAGACCACATGGAGCATTAGAGAACAAACCAAATTTCTCCGTGTTTAACCCTTTCTTTTACATACCAGCAGACATTTTTTCTCCATAAATAAACTCTCCCGTTAATGGCAATCTATTGAAGGTGTTTACATACAGAAAATATGCCACTCTCCAACCTTTTTAATACAGAAAGCCAGGACTGATGGTGTGCCTCAAAAATATGTCAACAACTGAATATGTGTACAACTGAAAAATTCAGCACAGCCAGTGTTCAAATTTTTTTTCAATTTTTCTTTTTTTTCTTTTTGTTTATGGCGAAGGCTAAATAAAATCTGCATCTTGTGGACTGAACACCATTTCTTTTTTGTTTCAGGGAAATAATCTCACTGGTTGTTATGGTTATTATGTCTCAACATTAATGATGCTCCTATGACAGTGAAAGTTCACAAATGGGTTGGTGGTTAAGGTAGCAAAAGAGGCAATGAGCAATAAATAGTGAAAGAACGAAGAAATAAAGAGAGTTTTTACAGACAACTGGTTAATTTGGGTTGGTTGGGAGAGCTGGGCTCCAACCAGTCTTTGATAAAGTGAATATTTAACGGAATAAAACTTTATATTGCAGAATTTGTAGTGACAAGACATTTCTAGGGCTTAAAATGCAACTGGTAATTATAGAGAGATTAATTCTGATGACTGTGTTTTGGAGGTGCCAGAATACCAAATGTAGAAGTAACGTTTTTCCTCTTCACTACAAGGAAAGGGAATATTTGTGTGTGCCTCTAACAAGTAAAATGTGAAGATGAGTAATGATGGGGTTTTTTCCCTGACAAAAGTATTTGTTTTAAAATGAAATTTTAAGAGGCGGGGTCTGCATTTACAGAAATGTGGGAATGAAGTGGGGAAGGAGAGGTCCACCATCATCTCAAGCAGAAAATCAGAGAAACACAGTATTTGTGGAACCTGCTTCTAATTCAGTGGCTTTCAAGTTTTGAAATTTGCAGATCCAGAGTAATTTTTCAATGGAGAAAGGCACTTGTGTACTGAGCCCTTTAAAATATGGTTGCTTTTCCAAGTGACTCGCTACTAGGCTAGGTCCACATGTCCCTAAAGCTAAATATCTGCTTTAAGGTGTATATTTCTTTAGTCTGGAATGTTCAAGCTAATATTAATTATTCTAGGCACTTGCCACAGAAACTTCTGGACATTTACTGGTATAAAAATCAGGGTGAGGGGGAAGGGAGCCAGGCTTTAACAGCCCTGGTTACAGCCAGCTATGTGTAATAAAGTCTTTAATTAAGTAGTGCAAGCGAACTCTGCGAGCTCTTTTGGGATGGGAAGGTGGAGAGAGTGGGATTAGAGCCCGCAGCACTAAATCAACACACACAATTACAGGCACATATGGTGCAAGTGGAATTCAGTAGAAGTTTGAGACATCTGAGGCCAAATCAGCCCCGCTGCTATAAAGTTATCCCCTTAAAGGACAGCAGCAGAGGTCGTGGCAGCTTATGCCAAATATGAGCATGAGAACTAGAGGGAGGAATTCAGTGTTCAGATGTTACCGAGCTTTCAACCTGTTTTATGTCTGCTTTGGGCCTTCCATTTGTCCAGACACTGCGCACCAAACCTGCTCTGACCACATCAGAAACAGCACAGCCTCGTTTTTTCACAGCCCTGAAAACAGCAGTGCAGCTGTGTGCCTTCACTATGTGGGATATTGGAACAGATCGTGTTTGTAAAAATTAATTGGTGCATATTAATGTATTTATAGCTTCCCTATTCCCATTCTAATTGCAAATCAATTAGAATTCTTATCTTCCACGTAGTAACAAAAGTTTAGTTTGTAGTAACAAAACACAAACCCCTCATTTCAACAAGACAGAGTAAAGTGAGACAGAATCAAGAAACAGGACACAGTTCCCAGCTGTGCACTGCAGGAAGTTCTACGTGCAATGAACAGTGGCTACTAGGGCAGGATGAAGAAACCCCAGAACATTTACTTTATCAAAGTTATCTTAAAGCCTGAGTTTGAAAAAAGATTCTATACTTAAAATAATAATAAAAAAAATACGCTCTACCCTAGACAGAACATCTCATCTTTGTCTAAAAGAGATCACTGCAACCACTCCTTAGCTCATGAACTTCAGCCCAGAAGATCAATGAGGTCTTAAGGAGGCTAACCAAACCTTTTCTCAAAATCATTTACTTTAAGCAGGGTGAGACTTTCCACTGCCTAAGGGTAGTGGAGGTAGGAAGAGAATTGGTATCAATTTCCAACTTGCAGAAGCAAGTTTTTGACTTTCAAACACGCCTTCTTCACTGAGAAAATGATATAACTGTGGATTTCTTTTGGTCATTATTATCTTTTTCTAGAAACGCTTTTTTCCTATAGAACTTAAATTTCTGTGTCATATTTGACCCATGAATAAATTCGTAAAGATGACTTGTTATTAGCAAACTCCCTAACTTTTAGAACAAGTGGTGTTACAATCACTCATTCACCTGGGAAAACTGAGGAAATTATTATAATGCAATCTTTGCATGTGGTATTGAGGTTATATTTGCTGCAAGATGACAGATTAGTGCTTACGGACTTTGCATACTGGTAACCACTTAATATCTGCTGGTATCATCATCATGGCAGACAAACAATATTTCTGCTGGTCCCAGCAGTTCAACATTGCATTTATCTACTCTGGAATACAGTACATGTTTCCAAGTACATAGGTGAAAATAGAATTTTGAATCAGTGCTGTACCTCAAACCATTTATTCTTTTGATCAAGGAGTCTGCTAAGAGAAACATTATTGATCTTGGGTTCAGCGCAGCATTGCTGTGTAACTATTTCATGAATATGTCATCTGGTAGTGCAGGGGATCTTGTTTCCATGCTGCTGTTAGAGGAACGTGCTTCCAGGGTTTCCCTGTTTTTTCAGAGTGGTAGCTGAGGGATGGAAAGGATCCCTGGATTAATGAAAAGCTGTCTCAGAGGTGGTGGGGAGATGAGGCCGTGGAAAGGGGCTGGGTTAAACCTCGTGGGCTCTCCAGGTGGGCACAGGCAGCAGTTTTGGCAGAGGCAGTCTGACCAAGAAGACAAACCACAGGGACAAGAGACAACAAGAAATTAAAAAGAGGTGGTAAACCAGAGGGGGGAACAAAGCTGGCATGGATACAGACCATTCCTTGGTTGGAATTGTATCCGCTTCTTCGTGGTTCCCTTTTGCATCTATGTTTTACTTCATGGAGGTAATTTAGTAATCATGAATATTGTTTCTAGGGCTAGAGGCTGACTTAGGGCTGCTAAGGCAGCTGTGATAAATCACATGCGCATGGTGGGAGCGGAGTGTGAGCTCTGAGGGGTGATGGATGCTGGGGGTTATTTATTCCAGAGGATGCCACGGTGAGCTGGAAGTGCAGTAGTCCCTGTGGTGACTGCAACAAATCATCTGATTAATAAAGTTTGTATTTTAAGTCCAGCAATCTTGAAAAGTCGATGTGTTTTGTACTCCTCCCATTTTTCTTTCCTCTTGTTTAAAAAAGAAATGGTTGGGTGTAAATATGTTTAGAAAGCAGGTAGCAAAACATCACAAGTGGGCATCTAATAACTAAACCAAAAGGCAAATAAGTACGTAGTAGTTACAGTACCCAGCTGCCTGAAAATGTTCTCTTTCTAATATTAATATGAAGACCGCCTCGAAAGTGGATAAATTTTATCACTCAGATGAATTTCTTCCCCTAATAAAAGCTGATTTAGTTCTCACAACTTCTGTTTCCCTTGCAAAATGAGAAAAAAAGAGAAAAATTTCTGCTTATTTCAGACAGAGTAACTCCAACATCCCGCGGTGTCAGAGTCACCATTTACCCCATGTTCAGCAGGGTAAAAACATGATCTGATTCAATCCTGCATGTAGCTAGCTGGAGATTTGGTGGAATTTTTGAAAGAGGGGCTAATGCAGGGAGATAAGTTAGACATGTCCAATGCAGGGTAGCAAGGTGCTGCTGATTAGTGATCTTCTGTAATGGTAATGCAGCCCAGGCTTCAGGGGATTGCAGTTGATCTCTTTTGAAGATACACAGTGTGCCCCTCCACTGACCCAGCCTCTGAGGCTGCTCAGCACACTGGCAGTGGAGGATGAGAACAACTTGCAAGAACAAAGTTAAAAATTTCGTTTAAATTAAGACAAAATTAAGGTAGCACCGTTTTGTTTATTTGCTGGCTTTTAGAAGAGTTGCATTGTTACATCAACGCTTCTGGAGTTAATAGAGTTAAGGGCAGTTTTAAATCCTAAATGGCTGGGTTGTTTAGACCCTGATGATTCTAGCAATCACAAGTTTTGACACTGCACTGCTCAGTTGCATCGGTCGAGAGAATCCTTTCCATGAAATCAGAGAAATCTGCAAAATCAGACTGAGCTGTGCCATTCCTCACAGAAGTTTGCTTGAACTTATCTGCAGAGTTTCACTGACGGGGACTCTGCTACCTTCCAGACATTTATTTCCACTGCTTGCTTAAACAGAGAGATTTCTACATCAGAAATGGTGAACGCAGTGGTTGTAGATGCTCAGGGAGTGAGAGGCAGAAGGACACTTGGTTATATTTACAGAGGACATCTGTGCTGAAGTTGAACTTGGCTACCGAGGGAAGCAGCACATTCTCAGTGTCACGGGAAGAGGAATGCTTTGTTCTCTGTCCTGTGCCCCTCACCGAGTCTCTCAGCTCAAACCAAACAACACTGAGTGAATTCAACAAGTTCATGCTCTCCTCCTACTCCAAGACAGCCCCAGCCAAAAGCAGTGGGGAAGAATCATCCCTAGGGTTCACCTGTAACGTTCTCACCAATAAATGGTGATCAGTGGCTAATTTACAGTCCGGTGTAGCCTCCCCAGTTTTTGAGTTTCTTCAGAAGAGCTGCTGTTAGTAAGGCCCTGCTGCTTCAAGCTTCATCATCCCAACCTCTGCACAGCAGCTAGATGTCAATAAAATTTCCACAAACAAGGCAATAATGTGACATGGAATTTACTAAACTAGATTGGAAAAGCAAAGACTTCTAGCTCCTTACAAATTTTCCTGATACACTGTCAGGTCCCAATTCAGACATTTGCTTATGCACTATAAACCACTCTTATTTTACGCAGCACTTAATTTTTTTTTCCTGAGTGAGAATGAACTCCTGGAACATTTGAAACAGGGAGATTTTAAGACAAAAAATTAGGATGCAGGAGCTGCAGAGCTCACAGGGCAACATTTCCCTCTTGTACCTATTCCTGATTAAAATCCTTTCAACCAAGCTATCTAAGCTCTGTATTCTCACCATCCTTGGCTAGCTCAGGCACACAGAAATTTACCAAAGGCAGGTTTTGCCTGATCTTTCTGAGCACATCATAACAATATAACAGAAGCATGTTTTCCACGAGATTTTGGTGCAGTTTGTCCTGTTGCAACTCCAAATATCTGCACCTCTGTAGGTGCTGCTGCTTTGTAGAGCTTTGTGTGTTCCATTGTGAGTGAAGGTGGTCAAACCCGGCACAAATCCACGTTCAGGGATGCAGTTTGCCAAGCACAGTTCCAGCACTGGAAGGTTGTGTGCTGATGGCTGCTGTGCAGCCAACCCACCCGTCAAGACACAGGGAGAAATGACTTAAAATGAAGAACCCCTGATGTAAATCAAATATTGATGAAAGGAGGCCTTTAATCACCTGCCTGCACTCCACGAGGCACTGCGAGAGTTGATTTCAGACTTATTTACTGAGTTCCTTTCACCTTTTCCCCCTTCATTAATTTGCTGGGAAATGCTAAATGGAGAGATGAGAGCTTGTTGGCTAAAGAACAGAGGTTGTTGTAAGCAGTGCTGATTCTGATACTCTTCCTCTCTACTTTTCTGCTTGAATGAGACCTTGCCACACACAAACACACACTGTGCACGATGAACAGAGCATTCGTGGCACTATCTACATATTATTCAGCACCAGGATATATTTGTTCAGTGTCTTCCATCTGCATGTTTTAGACCACCTGATTGGCCTTGACACTTCTCTGGCTCTTCTTTGTCTTGGGAGATTTGACCATGGGTGCAGGTACAAGGAGTTCACAGCTTAAAGCTCCTTTAAGCAGGTGGTTTATCTTTGTCTGCTTGCTCAGCTCTGGTTAGGGGCAGCTTGGGGAGAGAGTTTGGAAGAAACTGGATATATTAAGGCAGAGAGGCACATCTTTCCACTCAGTTTTACGGCTCTGACTACTAGCCAGACACACTATTTTGGCTGGGGAAGGTTGCATTTTTGGATTGTTTGCTGCTTTTTTTCTGTCCTGGATTGAGAAAGGTTCAAAGCCAGAATGTAAAGCGAGAATGGAATGAAAACAGTCATGTGGGGGGCTGTGAAAAATAACATTGCTGTGAAGCTGGGATAATAAACAGTGACCCATGATGATCATTACTGAGCAGCTACAAAAGCACTGGGAGAAAGGGAAACATCACTCAGCTGCAATAGAGTCTTTAAGTGACTGGTCCTACGGCAGCTGAACATCCGCTCAGATGGCTGGGAAATCAGCAGGGCTTGAGGGAGCCCAGACATTTTGCTATTAAAAACCTTGATGTGCTCTCAGCACTGATGGCAGGAACACGTCTGAAGGTGCAGAGCATCTGTTGGGTTCCCTTTCCTGAAGCTGGCTGCAGTCTCAGCACGGAGAACATTTAACTGTTTCCCCCTTGCACTTCCTGCCCCATACAGGATGCTGTCTCCCACAGCAATAAAGGAAATGATAGCCTCCCATATACGTTCAAGTAATAATAAAATAAGAAGTAGGTAATAATAACCAGAGCCATATGAAATACGCACTTCATGAACCAAAATTAAACTGGAGAAATGGCTAAGCAGGAAAGGTCAGGGCTCATAAACTGAACATAATCTCCTGTGCTTTACGCCTCCCTCCCCAAAAGCAAATTAAATTTTAATGATTTTTGGAAGCTCTGTCTGCTAAATACCGTTTCCAGCCTTCTGTGTGAATGACAGCATAACCCTAAGGCCAGTGAAAGTGGCCAAGACCGTGTGCTTTTACACGCAGCGTGTTGGATTATTCCCTAAGGTATGGAACACACATCCTGGTGGGATGGTGCAAGCAGTTAGGACTGAACGCTCTGCTCAGAGCTGAGGAGATCAAGGTGACTGAGAGGGGACCTCTTCAATGTCCACCAGTATCAGAAAGAAGGGTGTCAAGAGGATGGAACCAAGCAAGGACAAGAGGAAAAGGTAGAAACTGATGCCCCAAAAGCTCCACCTTAACGTGAGAAAGAACTTTCCAGTACAGTGACCGAGCGCTGGGACAGGTTGCCCAGAGAGGCCAGGATTCTCCCTCACTGGAGATGTTCCAGAGCTTTCTGGACATAATCCTGTGTCCTGTGCTCTGGGATGGCCCTGCTGGAGCAGATGTCCCAGTGTGGTCCCTTCCAACCTGACCCATCCAGGGATTCTGTGATCTCCACTGCTCCAATGCTGGCAGTGCCATGAAAAATCTCTCCTAGAGCAGAAGACAGGGGTGCTGTGTTCACTTTACATAAAACTAAACATCCACACTAACTGTAATATGTTGGGAGGCTTAAATTATTCAGAAAAGGTAACTATTGATAGATCTCAAATACTGCAAATCTTTGTTTCAGAACACAAGTATGCTTTTTTTTTGTTTTACCTATTTTTCTCACTACTATTCTATTGATACGAGTATTTCGTATCCTGAACTCTATTCAGTATCCATAAATCAGGATGATAGAAGAAAATGAAAGCCTAAAATGGTTTCTAAGATATTTCTTCAGTTTCAGATGAAATTTTCTAGTCTTTGACGAGCCATCAAGAAATTACAGTTATTAAACTGGGAAGGAAAACAACACAAAATTAATGTTGATCCAAGCAAGAAAATGTTCAGGAGCCTGGTCTAATGTGGCTGGGATAAAGAAAAGGGGCTTAGTATGAAATACAGTAGAGGCTGTACCAAAGACAAACCATAGGTAACTCCTTACACCAAATGTTTCCTCCATGTTCATCCCAATTGCTAAATAAACAACCAAAACTGGCAGCAGATTTTAAAAGGGTTGGTGGTGGCTTATTCAGTTACTTGAACTGGTTATTTGGTTTGCTTTTTTGTGTAAGGCTTGTTTGTTTTCAAATAAAAATGAACACAAAATGCAAAGTAATAGTAGTTTTAAATCATTTTCAGACAAAAAAATCAAAATGGAAAAATTAAAGCTTTCTTAAGGATATTCTGCACTGACTCAGATGCATTAAATAAATTTGCATGAAAAAGGGATGGGGTTTTTTGAGTGCTTTCTAAGCATACAAAAACATGGCATTCACATTAACTTCAAAGTACAAACAATCTTCAACTTTAATGATAAACAAATATTATTTCTACTGTCAACCCGTACATCACCATTCATTTAAAAATAATCTGCAATGATGAATCCTCCCTGTTTTACAGAAGAAGAAATTGAAATTAGATTTCACACAGTCAGCAGAAAAGTCTGGACTAAGTCTTGTTCCCAGCTCATCCTACTCAGATTGTTGGACACACTGGGAATTAGAATTAGTGTTTGTACTGTGTTGTGTAGAAGTATGGGAAAAGTGACTGGCAGAACACAAGAAAGGCAGAGGAGATGCATGAATAAAAAACCCAAGCCTTTTCTGACGTGAGACTGTGGTGATGACAATTGCAGAACAAGCCTCCCTTTACTAAAATCAGATCATCTTGAGGTCATTATCACACTTGCAAAACCTCTGAGCATCACTGACTTCTCACAGCTTTTGTGCTCGCCCATCTGTCATTGCCTCCTTGTCTTCCTCACACGCCAGGGGAATGAATGCCAGGGAAAGCAGCGGGGTAATTAGCGGGGCTGCTACCTCAGGAGGTGCCCCCTTTTGTGCAGGGCAGCTCTAATGTATTCTTTAGAGACACACAGTACAGTCAGGAGCATTCCTGCACTGCCAGGAACGACAGCTCACTGCCTCAGCCCCAGCTGTATGTTTGGTGGGTTGGAGAACCATTAAACACCCACACAAAAAAGTAAAAACAAGAGATAAGGAGACTCATGCCGTGAAGACAAATGTATTTGTTTGAAGGACTGTCATTTAACTTTCCAGCCTACACACATTGTAATAAACTCACAAATAAATAAGGAGTTCCACAATAAACTCCAGAAGCTGCTCGCTGGTGAGAAGAAACCTCTTTACAATTTGATGGGTGAAGAGATGGGTGTTGATGCCTTTGCAAAGGGTCCGACTGTCTCTACTGATACTGACTTCGAGCAGCAGGTTTGTTACAGAGCCCACACAGCCCGACTCCTGAAACAGGCAAGGGTCTGCACAAGCCTGAGCTTCTGAACTTTGGGGGAAAATGACAGGTTCCAGGGGGGATATGGGGCAGGCAGTTTGGGAAGATTGCTCCTTTCTGTATCTCAGCCAGTGGGGAAAGGAAGAGGGCAACATGTGGCCAGGAGTTTGGGATAAAAGGGAGGCTGTGCCCTCTGAAATCCAGAGAGAGAAAACACCGAGAGAGAAAACCCTGCGGGCTGTGCCCTGGTGGGCTCTCTCCCTTTATTTGAATAAAGTTGCAGGACTCCTCTGTCTCCTTTTTGAACATAAACCTCTGGTGTTGGTGGCTTTTCCTGACAACAGGGAACTCATCCAGGATCCTTCCACCATCCGGGTCTGGCGCGTGGCAAGAGGAGCTGGAGGTGCCTCACCCAGGTTTTAGGTGACCAGCTCCCTTCGGCGCTGGCCAGCACCGGGCATTGATTGGGTACCCGAAACTGTCCAGGAGACAGATGAGAGGTGGACCAGGGGTGTCCATGAAGAGTCCACAGGAGAGGACCACTGGGCATGGATGCCCAGAGCAGGCAGTAAGGGAAAGTCGAGGAGGATCTCAGCAAATCTCACCAGTGAGTACAACTTCAGGGAGTACAACCTGGCAGGACGCCCAGGGTGGGCAGCAAAGGAAAGTGGAAAAAGGGTCTCGGCTATAGGGATGGTGATCCCAAAATACCTCCACAGGGTCTTTTGGGAGAATGTTGAGATGGTTTGCACATTCTACCAGGGGTAGTTAAGGACTGGGAGGCCCAGAGGGGGCAATACGGTGCTGGTTTGGGAAAGGACTGGACAAAGGAGAGTGTGGAGAAGTATGATTAAGGCAAATAGCAGCGGCAGGCTCTGTGATAAGGAGAGAACAGTGAGGACTGGGATGTTCTCTGCCTTGTCTCCAAAACATGCAGTCTAACCCAGGGCCAGCTGCAAGTCTTTTGTACTCCCAGCTGCCAGGAGGGAGAAAACAGGGAGGTGTTGTTCCCACAGCCCCACCCCTCCCCGGGCCATTTTGGAGCCAGGGCGGAGGATTTGGGTTTGCCCACTTACTGCTCAGGACTTAAGGGGGTTCCTCTGTGGTAAGGAGTGCAAGGCCAGGTGTGGAATGCGGGACGGGCAGCACGGGCTGGGGCCTGTGGGGAGGTTGTGGGGCAGCTGAGGCTCAACACTGGGCAGTGCCTGACCCCGACACCCCCCAGGCAGGGCCTGCAGTGGCCCCCTGGCCCCATGAGGCTGTGGAACATCTTGTCCATCTTCCCATCTCTGTGGCACTGTCAGCTGTGCCCATCAGGACCTGGTTGACCCATCCAGTTGTGGTGCCAGGACAGCGGCCCAGGGGCCTGGATGGATGTGCTGGGGGGTGTCTGGACACTGCAGCTGGACAGGGACCAGCTTTGGTGTGCGGTGTAAGAGACAAGCTGTCACCAAAGCAGCCTGAGATAAGAAGGGATTTTGTTTGGATCACCGGGGAGGGGAGTGATTTTGCAAAGAATTTGGCGGCTGTGGGAGGGTGAGAGCCCAGAGGCAGAGGGAGCAGGGGCTGGAGAGGTGGCAGAGTGGGCCCTTGCAGGAGTTGGTTAGAAAGGCACATCAGGTGCATGAAAGAGATGAAGGAAGGGATGAGGAGAAGGTAAAGGTACATGAAAGGGTAATGCCACCATTTTTTAAACCCCCGCCAGGAAAAAGTGCAGGGAGCCCCAGGACCAAAGGGAAGGGGACAGCCACCAGGACAGCCATTGGGAAGGAATCAATGTGCCATTTGTAAAAAGGAACATTAGAANGACCCAGAAGTGTTTCCCAGCAGACACGGGAACCTCTCTGGCTGGTTTGAATTTTGTGCCAAAGAGGGGAACAGTGGTTCAGATGTTCTTTTGCTGAGTGGGAAAGACGAGCAGGTGCACTTTATTCAGCCACTGCTGGTGACTGAGTGTGTGTGTGGATGTGGATTC
>VYXC01012815.1:68702-82993 GCA_013397175.1 Platysteira castanea | reverse complement strand
TGCAGCAGGGCCACCAGGTGAAAATCCAGCTGCTGGCAATGGTTTTGAGGAGGGAAACACAAACCTTCAGCCACAAACCTTCACAAACCTTCAAACTTCGGCACTCGTGGCCAGGTTTCCATGGGATGTTTAACATCCAAAGTGGTAAAAACTCTTTATCCACTCGTTTAACCCAGGGCACCGAGGGGTGCTGAGCAGTTCTTCCGACACTGAACCCAAAACCACCGCGCCTGGAAAATNTGAACCCAAAACCACAGCTCCTGGAAAATCCTTTCAAGCTTCCCCAGGTGCTGTCTGAGCATCTGGCTTTTCTCCCTGAGGAGCTGAACCCCGTTCTAGGTTAAGGCTGGGCGCTGGAAGCTGTGAGGAATCAGTCCTTGTTTGTAGATCGGATATCAGGGAAGATTTCTTCACTGGAAGGGGTGTGAAATATTGGAGGTGGCCGTCCAGAGAGGGATGGAATCGCCATCCCTGGGAAAAACGGGTGGATGTGGTGCTCGAGGATGTGGTTTGGTGGTGGATTCAGAGATCTTGGAAGGCTTTCCCACCTCTGATGATTCCATGATTCTGTGGGACAGGGCTGCTGCACTTGGAAATGTCAGGGACTGACCCTTTTTCCATCTCACTCAGGATCTAACGAGAAGCAGAAATCCTTTGATCACAGTATTGCACAGGGCTCGCAGGGAAAAAGGGAAATATTCTGAATTTCCCTCCATCTGTCCAGCCCTGCTTTTTACAGGATGCTCCTGAAATGTTACCCAAGCAAAATTCAGCGTTCACTTGAACTTTATGTGAAGTTAAGGGAATGAGGCAGAGGAAGGTGTCTTGAAACCAGTCCCAGGCCAGACTAGAGGCAAAATAATTTAGGATTTGGGCACCGTGGTGTGAAAGAGTCTTCCCTGAAATTTGGGAGTGTCATTTAGATAATATGATTGTTCAGTGTTAATTAAAGAAATAAGCTTCAGAAAACCTGTCCTGATTTTTTTCCCAACTGTACTGTCAGGACAAGAGATTTACCACGTACAAGAGAATCAAGCCTTGAAGAGAGAGAAAAAAATTTCTTTTAAAAAAAGGTGATCCCAGAAGCAGGACTATAACAAATGTGTAAATTTAGATTGGCTATAGGGAAGAAATTGTTCCCTGCGAGGGTGGTGAGGCCCTGGCAGAGGCTGCCCAGAGAAAATAATTTTTTTGTAGGAAATAAATCATTAGGAAGCTTCATTCAGACTTCCTTTTGCTTGCAGAACAATGAATATTAAGCTTGGTTTTCACTATTATCTACAGTTTTTGTCTGTAAGAGCATTTCCCTTCTTTGTCTCAGCAAGGTTGACCAGATTCCAGTATTCCAAACCCTGCTGCTCCACTGAGTAATTCCCACCTGAAAATTACTTGTGTCTAATCTGAAGAAAACCAGGACAATATTGTTCTGAGGCCATGTCACATCATTTATGCAAACTGCTTTCAGAAGCAATAACCAACCAGGTTCTTTAAGACATATTTTCTTTTTTAGTGAAAAAAAATCCTATTAAAAGCTGTGGGAATTCCCAGTGAAATGAAGCTAATTCCACAAGCAAAGCAGCACCTCTTCTCCACCACACAAGGCCAACGAATTGGAGTGATATCCCTGGAGCTGATTGCTTGTTCTGCATTCCTGGGAGGGGCAGAGGCAGATCGGCAAGGTGACAGGATTATTTGTGAGCCTCCAAGCTGCCTGGTGTTACCAAGGTAACTCAATTGCTCAGCAATCTGCCTCAAGTCCCTCTGAAGATAAAGTGGTCAGTGCTGCTGCACTCGGAAATGTCAGGGACTGACCCTTTTTCCATCTCACTCAGGATCTAACGAGAAGCAGAAATCCTTTGATCACAGTATTGCACAGGGCTCGCAGGGAAAAAGGGAAATATTCTGTATTTCCCTCCATCTGTCCAGCCCTGCTTTTTACAGGGTGCTCCTGAAATGTTACCCAAGCAAAATTCAGCGTTCACTTGAACTTTATGTGAAGTTAAGGGAATGAGGCAGAGGAAGGTGTCTTGAAACCAGTCCCAGGCCAGCCTAGAGGCAAAACCATGTAGGATTTGGGCACCATGGTGTGAAAGAGCCTTTCCTGGGAGCCCTCATCCCAAGCTGGGCACTGGAAGGAGAAAGATCCCAGGGTGAGGGGTGAGGTCTGCAGCTGGCACGGCTGGAGCTGGGCAAAGGCTTTGAACCAGCCTTGTGGAGCTGAAAAAAATGTCAAGGGAAGGGAACTCACAGGGAACAATTCCTTCCCAATATCCCATCCATCCCTGCCCTCTGGCAGTGGGAAGCCATTCCCTGTGTCCTGTCCCTCCAGCCCTTTCCCAAAGTCCCTCTCCAGCTCTCCTGGAGACCCTTTAAAAACTGGAAAAGGCTCTGAGGTCTCCCTGGTGCCTTCTCCTCTTCAGGATGAGCAACCCAAACATTCTCAGCCTGTTTTCAGCCCTCTGATCATCCTCACGGCCTCCTGTGGGCTCGGTCCAGCAGGTCCTTGTCCTGCTGATCTTTGGGGTTCCAGAGCTGAACACGTTTGGCCTCTCCTCTCTCCTTGGTCAGCACCCATTGTGCCACTGATTGCTGTGAAGGGTTGTGTTGAAACGAGATGAATTTGCAGGAAGTGTTTAAAAATCTTGGCCAGTCCAGCTAGGGTGGACTAAAACAGGGACTAAACCTTGGCCAGCCCAGCTAAGGTGGGCTAAACCAGGGACTAAACCTTGGCCAGCCCAGCTAGGGGGGACTAAAACAGAGACTAAACCTTGGCCAGCTCAGCTAGGGTGGGCTAAAACAGGGACTAAACCTTGGCCAGCCCAGCTAGGGGGGACTAAAACAGAGACTAAACCTTGGCCAGCTCAGCTAGGGTGGGCTAAAACAGGGACTAAACCGTGGCCAGCCCAGCTAAGGTCGACTAAAACAAGGACTAAACCTTGGCCAGCCCAGCTAGGGTGGGCTAAACCAGGGACTAAACCTTGGCCAGCCCAGCTAGGGGGGACTAAAACAACCTGGAGAGCTCTGGCAGCAGAAGCTTGGCCTGTTCAGCTGGGGAGGGGAGGTGGTGACAGCAGCCCAGCACTGCTGGGGCACAAATCTTGGAGAAGCCACAAAAGCCAGCACAAAAGGTCAGACAGATCACTCCTCCTCCCCTTTTAAAGCCCGTCTCAGACTGAGTCCCGAGGCCAGAGCTTTTCTCTCGGGGTGCCTGTGATGTTCAGGCAGGCGTTGGTGTCACCTCACCTGTCCACGGATCTGCTGTCATTAACCAGGGCTGCTCACTGGGATTAAAAACCCCTTCCAGAGCCACAGCAGGAGCCTGAAAAGACAGAAACACCGCTTCAAAACTGCTTCTGGGAACAGGCGAGATGAGAATCTGAGCAGCTGTCGTTTAAATAATGACCAAGGTCATTATGTCTGGAAAAAGTCAGAGTGCTAATGCAGAGTGCCCTGGGCAGATTGCGCGTCCCAAGGGTTTGGCTTTATGGGATCTCTCAGTGCACCAACTGTTTGTGCCCACGGGATCTCTTCTGCTGGCACATTTTATGGGTAATGGTAGAAAATGGGCTCGTGACATTATTTACCCAGGCTGGAGCCCATAGCAAGCTCCAAATGGGAGTGGGAAAAACATCGTGGATGTACTTGCTAATTTTTCACCAGGAAAAAAATGGGGGAAAACTGGAATTTTTACGGAAAGGCATGTTTTGCTAGAAGGAGCTGTGATGTAAAATAGATCTTGAGGGGATTTGGGGGAATATTAAATTTTTGGCTGCTCCAAGCCCCGTCCAACCTGGCCTTGGATACTTTCCAGGGATGGGGCAGCCACAGCGTCTCTGGGCACCCTGTGCTAGGGCGTCCCCACCCTCCCAGGGAACAATTCCTTCCCAAAATCCCATCTAAACCCCCTCTCTGTCACTGCGGGGCCATTCCCCCTTCTGGAACTGCATTCCCTTGTTGAAGACCCTCTCCAGCTCTCTGGTAGGGGAACTTCACAGGAGAAAAAGGGGACAACAAGAAAAGGCGTCGTTAACCTTGGCTCCCGATGGATTTAAACTAAAACGTTGTTAGGAAAAAAGGCAGGCAAAGAGCAGGATGGGCTGGAAGCGAGAGGGAAACGGAAGGGGCTGGTCCAGAGGGCACAGCGGGGTTGATTGAGGGGTGGGAGCCCTTCATGAGCTCCATTCCTTCCTCAGATGCCCCATGAGGGAGCCGGGGAGCGCTGAGGTGTGAGGGACAGGAGCATCCGTGCTGTTCCTGAGGGACAGAAGGACGAGTGGACATTCCAAGGGAAGCCACGGTGGGAGCTGTGCCCGGGAACCCAGGTAGGCTGAGCTGGGGGTCAGGGGTGAGGGTCAGCCCTCGCTGTTTTGGGGATTGCTGGGGGATCCGATGGTGTTCAGCCCTGAGCCCCAACAGGATCAGCCCAAGAGGATGATAAATGAGAGCTGAAGGTGGAGGAAGCAGGAGCAGCTCAGCCTCTGCCTCCTCAGGGGTCTCGCCAGCAGAGCAGCGAATAAAAAGAACAACAGCTTATCTGAGAAGGACAAAGGAAGGGAAAGCGCCTCACAGGAGGCCTGAGTAGGAAGATGTTCCATTCTCCGGCTGTCTGGGCTCCCTNTGAGTTGATAAGAATCAACAGAAGCACCCCAAGGACATGCCCAGGACAATGAGCCCACAATGGGCCACCAAAAAGCTGACCAGGAGTGAGTGACAGTGAGTGACAGCCTTTCCAAGGGCAAGCACCTGGACTGGGGTTGGGAAAATCCCTCTGGGGAGATAAAGGGACTGCATTTTTTGGGAGGGGGGCCCTTTTCGGAGGTGGCCAGGGAGCAGGGAGGGGGTTTTGGTGCTGTGTGATGGGTTTATTTCTGGGGTATCCTCTGGATTGTCATGTGGGAACTGGGCCTACCCCAGTTCTCCGTCTCCAGCTGCTGTTTTTAATAAACGAGTTAACCTTCTCCAAAAAGGTTTCTGACTCCTTTTATAACACTCCCACAGGTGAGGCACAAAAAGCCCCCCAACCCCCCTGAACAGCCGGGGCTGGCGCTGCCACGCTGCTCCCAGGCAGGGCACTGAGCTCTGTGCTGCTTTCCAAACCCTAAACCAGCGGATAAATCGCTGCTGCTGTACCCAAACCAGGCAGGGATCATTATTCACGCGGATTGTTCCTGAAGGATATGCTGATTTAAATGAGCTCCTGCTTACTAAACGAGCTGGGAAGAACAAGCTCGTGTTAATATCGAGCTGCCCAAGAGAGGTGATCAGCGGGAGGATAAAGTTATCATTAGTGTTCTGCTTAATAATTTAAACTACATAATGCATGAGGATGTGAAAGAGGTAGATGCTCCTCAGCTGGCTGGGCTTGGGCTGAGGCTTCTCCTTCCCCTAGAAACTCAGAAAAATCGATATTTTACCTTCTCCCTGGTGTTTGTTTGTTTGTTTATGTATGTGGTTGGTTTTGTGGTCCGTTTTTTGCAATCGCATGAAAATAATGCCTGGAAGGCGGGTTGGGAAAGTGAATCCCTCAGGGAAAAAGCCTGGATTTCCTTGGATTTCCTGAGTTCTTGGAGAAACCTGCACGGTCTGCTGTGGTGCTGTGTCCATCTGGTGAGGTGGCAGATGTAGCTGGAGAGGACAGCTCTCACCTCGGGTGTGATGTTTGCGTCTCCTCCCTCTCAGCTTCTCCGTGCTTTCTGTCATCTTACAGAAAGGGGTGGAAATCATGGAATATCTCGAGTTGGAAGGGACCTTTCGGAGTTGCTCCTCTCCTTCCAAAAACGTTCTGAGCTCCTCGCTTCTCCCTTACTTGACTCTTTTAAAATGCAGCTTTCCAGACCCTTGGGCGTCGCCTCCCGCAGTCTTTGACTCTCAGAAAACGACCTGCTTAGGCTTTGTTTTTTANTTTGCCAGGGCGCTGGGATCCCCGCCACTGAGAGCGGTCTAAGCCACGCTTAGCGGCTCCTCGACTGGGGCTCAGGTGCTAAATGCGCCTGACCCATCACCTCGGCTCTTCCACGGCACGGAGCAGAAAAGCAAGGAAGAAATCCCCTGCACTTGGAGCGGGCTTAGCAGCCTAAAGCGGATGTGCAGGGTATTTCTGGTGTCCCCCAAATCCTCTTAAAGTTCCGCAGAGGTGTCCTTTGCAATGCTAATTTCAACAACAGCAAAGCACGGGAAGTAGGATGAAAGGACACCTTAGGAATAAAAGGGGGGATTTTAGAGGCTGGGAGGGTCTGGAGGTTACCTTTAATCTGAGCCACTGCTGCTAAAACGTTGTCACAGGGCCTGGATTTTGCTGTTTCTTTATTTTTTTCTTCATTTCTCCCGTGTGGAGGCAGACTAATGAGGAAGCTGACGACTCTTGTGCTGACAGCTGGCTCTGGAAATCTGCTGGGCTCCTACAGCTCCTTTCCTGGGCTCGGAATTTTTTTTCCTGCTCTTCTGGAAGGGACAGCTGATGAATTTGAGCACAGTCTCTGAAGAGAAGCTCGAGGCAATCTCGCTGATTTATGGCTGTCCCAGCATATGCGAGTGTTGGTATTTCTCTCCTGAGCTGTCGAGATTTGTCCTTTGTGCTGCTTGAGCCGCAAGTCCCCGTTTATTCCTGAAACCTCTGCGAGCTCAGTAGGTCTCTATGTTATAAAAGAAAGCCAGATTATATTGCAACAACAACAACCATTTATTAAATTATCAAAAGCGTTTTGGCACTGAAAACAAGCACCACGATCGAAAATTCAAAAAGTGCCGAGTCCCGGGAATTTCGACACGGGTGAACGGGGTTCTGGCGTTTGCAGCACCACAACTTTCCAAAGGCTACCTTCCCCTTTTACTTTTTATACTTTTTATACTTAGCTTATTTTGGTGTACAGATCAAGGTTTGCGGTTTTAACATCTATAACTCTTACATTTTAACTTATAACAATAACTAGAACCACAGTGGTTAACTTTTAACAGTAACTAAAACAAAGGTACAACAGTGTTTAAAATAAGGCACACAATTCACTACTCCTGTTCAACTTACTTTGGCATAAACTAAGATATCCCTAGATTTTTAACATAAAACAACATCTGGGGCTATGAAAATAGGAAGAAAAACTTTTAAATAAAGCTTAACACTGACCAGTCATGACCAGGTATTTGTATGTGTACTTATGTTCCCTGAGTGATCGTTTTTGTAAATTTTTGTCATATTTATATGCACGAATTTTACATCAAGTATTTATAACATCTATGACCAAGCAGCCAGGTGGGTTTTAGAGGAGAGGTTTAGCCCATCCTGAAGGGTCCCTGCGAGCTGAAATCCTTTGGAGTATTTAACTGAGGGGGTTTCAGGAAGGTTGTGGCTGGGAGGTGGTGATAAAGCTCACCATGGTCCCATCTGCTGGCAGCCTGAATTATTCACCCCATTTTAACGATGCTGGGTGGTAATTGTGGGGCGATTATAAGGTGTCTTTAGGATGCTGAGGTTCTTCTCATTGTGGCCTCACTTCTGTAGTGCTGTGCTTCTCTCCCTCTCCTGAGTGCTTTTAAAAGTGAGGAGGGAGTTACAAAGTGCTCTTTAGAAACTCACTGAGTGCTTCGCAGCGAAACGGTTGAAATATTCAATAGTTAACAGTTGAAGGAATAAGAATATTTTTGTTTATTTTGAATGGAAGAAAGGTTTGGTCTTTCCACATGTCAGCTGTGGAACTTGCTTCCTACTGGGGAATATAATTATGGAATGTTTTGAGCTCCCGTTGTCTCAAGGTTATTTTTAGGACATATTAAACAGCCATCAGTGTCTCATAACGAGTCATCAAATACCCAAATTGCATCAGTGGTCACTGAAATGCGCTGGCTTGTGGCTGTAAAATAATTCAAGTGCAAGTATCATTTACTTCCAAATGATTGTTAGAATCAACTGGAAATTAAACCTCGCTTTTTCCTCAGCACTGTGGGGGATCAGAAAGTTCTAGTGCAGCTGTGGACAGTGGAGAGCTGGGTGGGTACCAGGGGGCAGTGGAGGTTTGAGGATGGGTGCAGTGGGGACCCTCTTCAGAGGGAGAAAAGGGGGCCTGCTGTACCCCTGATGTGTTGTAGATGTAATGAATCAAAAAATCCAACTCTGAACCCCCCAAATCCAGGCATTAGTCTGATCTTGGTTTAAAACTTTGGGTTTTGTTATGCCCTCTTTGGCCACATCCAGTCATTCCTTGGACACTTCCAGGGATGGGCACTCCAAATCTCCCTGGGCAGTCTCTCCCAATGTTTAACAACCCTTTCCATGGGGAAATTCCTGCTGGTGCCCACCCTGAGCCTCCCCAGGCCCAGCCTGAGGCCGTTCCCTCTGCTCCTGTCCCTATTCCCTGCCAGCAGAGCCCGACCCCCCCTGAGCCCCCTCCTGTCAGGGACTTGTGCAGAGCCAGCAGGGCCCCCCTGAGCCTCCTTTGCTCCAGGCTGAGCCCCTTCCCCAGCTCCCTCAGCCCCTCCTGGGGCTCCAGACCCTTCCCCAGCTCCCTCAGCCTCTCCTGGGGCTCCAGACCCTTCCCCAGCTCCCTCAGCCTCTCCTGGGGCTCCAGACCCTTCCCCAGCTCCCTCAGCCTCTCCTGGGGCTCCAGACCCTTCCCCAGCTCCCTCAGCCTCTCCTGGGGCTCCAGGCCCTTCCCCAGCTCCCTCAGCCTCTCCTGGGGCTCCAGACCCTTCCCCAGCTCCCTCAGCCTCTTCTGGGGCTCCAGGCCCTTTCCTGGACTCCTCCAGCCCCTCAAAGTCCCTTTTGCTGTCGTGTGCCCAGAACTGGACACAGCACTGGAGGTCCCTCACCAGTGCCCAGTACCTTTCTCTCAGAAAATAAAGCCCCAATGCCTTTTGTTTATTTGTTTTACTGGTTCATTATTGATTGAATCACTGATAACAAAGGCCTGTTTGCTGTTCCTGCTGTCCCCACCAGCCCTGTGAGCCTTGCTCAGGCCAGCATCCCTCTGCTCAAACCACATGCCCCTGACTCTCAGCATTGCAGTGCCCTGAAAACTCTTTCCTGCTGTCACAGGCTGTGCCAGCAGCAATAAAAAAGCTTGTGATGCAGAGCTAGGAAGGAATATTTCAGCCATCGAGGGTCTAAGTAGCCATTTGGCATATTTACACCAAAAGGCAATTTCAGCAGCCTTTGGGGAAAACACCTTTTCAGCTGGTCCATTATCCCATTGCTCCTTTTGGAGAGGAGGAAATGTGGGTTGTATTTTTCCCTCTGCTGCTCAGAGCCTATTATGAAAAATGGTTTTAAATCAATATTGAGGAGAAAGGAAGGCACTTTGTGCAAAGGCTGAATTTCTGCACGCCGAGGAGAGGGTTTGAAAACAGGGAAAGAACAAAAAAAAGATGGAAGGGCTGGGGTTCCTCCTCCAGACTTCTGTACTGGGGAGAAAATCACCCCCCAGATGCTCCTGGAACTTGGATTGAAGCTCTTTCTCTGCTTATCCCCGAGGTGGAACAGAGGGATGGGAAAGCCTTGAGCCCCTGCAGCGGGTTGAGCAGTGAGTGCTGACAGCAGAGCGTTCCCAGGGCCTGGGGAGCTCTCCCAGGCTCAGCCCAGCTCCATCCTGCAGCACTGACTTGAAACAGAGTCAAGTTTGGGAAATAGGATGAAAGAGCACTTGAGAAACGAGGACCTGTCTCAGCACACTTGGTTTCACTCCCTCAGAAATCACTTTTAATGCAGTTTGCCTTTTTTTTCCCTCCCCGTTGCTCCAGTGACTAAGTTTTGCCTGGTTTTACTCCTTGAAATGAAACCACGGAGTGGTCGGGGGGCAGCTGTGGCTCAGAGATGTTCTGCATGAATTTTTTGTAGATTCTGCTGCTGCTGTGGCAACACAAAAGTGAGAAATAAAGGCTGAGAGGTAGACACCTGTCTTAAGTTCTTCTTTTTTCCCTGGTAACATTAGGAAGATAACTCCTAAAATCCGTATACTGGATTCCATCAAGAGTTTTTTCTACAGGTATTTTGAGTTTCTATCCGTGCAACTTCCCACGTTATCCTCAGAGAAAAAATTAAACACAAATATCTTTTTGTGTATTAAAGAACATTTCGACAGGTAGAAAACTTGCCTGAGGACTGTGTGTGGTCGTGGGTTTTGCTGTTTTTCCCTCACTGTAAAATGCCATCTTTACTGGAAGGGGAAAGTTTTCATCTGTTTTGGAGATGTTAATTAATAACAGAAGTGAAAGGAGATGTTAGATTACCAGGAAAACACAGTAATAAAGGGTTACCAGCCTTTATTCCAGTTGTTATGGATTTCTTCAGCTCAGATGAGCTGCCACGACGCTGTGCCTTAAAGCGGAAGAATTCTGCAGTTTTAAATTGTTTAAACTCCCCTTCAATATAAAGAAATTCTGGAAATCTACATCACGGTCTTTGTCTTTTTTTTTGGCTTCTTGATATCCAGCCACCAGTGCTTTGTGAGCTCCTAAAGTTCAATAAGAATTGCAAAGAAAGTACTTTTATTGTCAAATGCTTTCTGAAGTGTGGGTGCCACAGCTGCTCTGGGCTGCAGTTCCTGCAGCTGGGGGGAATCGGAGCCAGCTGTGCTCCCTGGGGCTTGGGGAGCCTTGGGAAGGGCATACCCAGCAGGGCAGGGAGGGGTCCTGCCCCTCTGCTCTGCCTTGGGAGCACATCTGGGGTGATCCTGCCCCTCTGCTCACCTTGGGAGGCACATCTGGAGCAATCCTGCTCCTCTGGCCAGCCCTGGAGGCACATCTGGAGTGATTCTTCCTGTCTGCTCACCCTGGGAGCCACATCTGGAGCGATCCTTCTGCTCTGCCCAGCCCTGGAGGCACATCTGGAGTGATCCTTCTGCTCTGCCCTGGGAGAACATCTGGAGTGCAGCACATCTGGAGTGCCGTGTCCAGCTCGGGGCTCCTCAGCACAGCAGGGCCAGGGAGCTGCTGGAGCGGGGCCAGCGGAGGCTGCGGGGCTGAGCAAGGGCCGGGAGCATCTCCGTGCCCAGCAAAGGCTGAGGGAGCTGGGGCTGGGCAGCCTCGAGAGGAGCCCCAGCCCAGAGGGGCCCTCAGCCCTGGCTGTCCCTGGCTGCAGGGAGGGCTCCGAGCAGGGCCCGGGCTCTGCTGCGGGGCCCAGCAATGGCCCNGGGCAGGGGCTGAGCCCAGCAATTCCCTGCTCAGGGGGCACAACTCTGCCCTGGGCAGGGGCTGAGCCCAGCAATTCCCTGCTCAGGGGGCACAGCTCTGCTGTGAGCACTGGGACAGAGCCCGGAGTGTCCCTCCCTGGGGACATCCCAGACCCATCTGCACCCAACCCGGGGCTGGCCTCCTGCAGCAGATGTCCTGCTGGGATCCTTTCCAGCCTAATCCACTCTGGGATCCTCTGCTTTTTGCCAAGTGTGTAATTTCAGGCAAATCCCCTTCCTTGGAGAGACCTGGCAGAGCTAAACTCGAGTTCAGGGGTTCCTGGAGTGCCCCTGGTACCCGGTGCTGGGAGTGGCTCAGTGCACACAGAGCCACACTGGGAATTTGCAGCAGGAGTGCCCAGACAGCTCTGCTGCCTGAGAGAGGAGACAACTCCTGGTGGTGAAAATATCTTCACAAAGCCTTTGTTTTCTTCAGTATTTAACTGAAGAAATAAATGGTGTGGTTCATGCTCATTAAACACCACGAGTGTCCCAGACACTGCGTGGCCTGGTGGGATGTTCAGGGGGAGGGAGCACCAGAGTCACAGCTGGAACAGCTGGAAATTCAGATTTTCTCTCCATCATAACCAAGTAAGAAAGGAAGCTGAGATCTGTGCATCAGCAGCAAGCAGATGTGCTGCCAGGCAGCTCCACCCTGCCCAGGAACAGAGGGCAGGGGAAGAAGCAGATCCTCAGAAAAAAGTTGGCCTTTTTCTCTTGTTTATTTGTTTGGTTCTGAGCTAGTGCTAAAAATTCTGGAAGGGGAAAAATATGGCAAAGTTAGAACTCCCTCTAGAGTCTGCACTGGATTTATCCACCTCTGCAGAGAAGTTTCACCTCCGTGCAGCTGCTTCTCTGGAGTTCTGCAGCCCTGCAGGAAATTCACCCCGGGAGCTCTGAGGCGTGAGAAGCCACAGCCTGCAACCCACAAATCCTGCAAGTAGGCAAACAATTTTTAGTTGTTTTTATGTTTAAAATCCCTTTCTGTTTTCCCTGGAAATAGTTAAATAGAGAAAGTTAAATTGTTGGAAGCATCATGCATCCTTCTTTCATTCATTCATTCATATTCTGAAATATTTGAGGGTGTTTAGTATCCTGTGTAGAGAAGAGGGGAAAATTTTTCTGTGTTTTTCCCATATAAACGATGGGGGTTTTTGACTTTACAGATGCAAATGTGTAATTTTTGAGCAGTGTGACTGAAAGCAGCAGGGACACTTCTCCGAGTGGTGACCTGGCATCATGACAATTATTTAAAAACTCTTAAATCAGCTTAAATCATAAAGAAATAGTCCTGTGAACTTCTAAACATTCAGTACTAATGATTTTTTTAAATCTTTTTGGTTTTTGTATCTCCTTTTTGCTCCTTCCTAAGGCTTTCATTCGAAGGCCAAGTTGCTTTCTGGCAGCCTCTACTGACTTGGGAGAAAAAGGTCACAAAGTTAAACCAGAAAAATGGTGGATTATTGGTGCAAAGCCACAAATAGATTTTTCCAAGCCTGGGCTTGCCCTTGTGAACTTGGTTTACACAAGAAAAGTTCACTGCTTGCTGGAGAAGTACCAGGGAGACAAAAGCAAATCCCGATGTCTAAAATTGTCCGGCTTCTTGAAGCGCAGCTTGGTCCTGCACCCAGCAGAAATTCAAACTCTGGAAAGAGTTTGTGACTTAAACTTCACAGCTCGCTTTGCTCCACTGAACTTGTCTGTATTCACAGAAGAACTGCAACTTTTTATGTTTGTGTCACTTTGGAAGCAGCTCCTTTTCTCTGATTTTTTTTTCCATAAAATAGGGCTGGGCAGGTGCAGGTGATTTTTCCTGCTGTCTTTGACACCTTTACGGCCAGACAGTGAATGCAGAGGAACACAAAAACGTCGAGTTCCATAAATCAGGGTGCAGAATCCAGAACTCTGATGGCAAAAAGCTGGGTCGCAACTGGATCCTGAAAGTTCTGGAATGACAGAATCCCAGAGTGGGTCAGGTTGGAAGGGACTCATCTGGTGCCAGCTCCAGCTCCCAGAGCATCCCAATAAAAAAGGTGAAGTGTGTGAAATTATGGAATATTTTTGAAAAAGAAGCTTGGAATAAACATTAAAACCTTTTAGTTTTGGAGCGTTTGGAAAAGCTGGGTGGCTGAACTGGCCAGCCTGTGTTTGCAGGTTTATTTTCACTCCAGTGTGGGCACCCACCACTGCAGCTCTTTGTGGTAATTAGTACAATTTTAGTGCCTTTCCTGCCTGGAATCTCTGAATTTCTCATTGGATGTTGCACTAATAATCTGTGGGTAGTGTGTTACGCACTGAAAAATGGAATTAAAGCAAGACAGTGAAATCTGTAACCTGTTAAGACATAACTCACCCCAACTAATCAAATCTGAACTGTCAGAAGCATTATTTATATTTCAATTTTTGCATTTCTCCATCAGCAGATCCTCTCAGCCCAGTCTGGGGAATCCAGACATTATCTCCTTTTGTTAATTCGTAATACACATAGATAAAATTACTGCTTTTATTGGCTTCATCTCAGGGGCTCACAAAGCTCTTTTCCTCTTGGTGTGGCACAGTTTGTGTGGTATTTACTACCCTGAGGACCCTAACAGTGCTGCAAGGAGAATGAAATAACCAGTGGAAGCGGAAAGGAAAGTTGGGGGATGTTAAGAAGCAGGAAGAGATTCCAGGAGAGGTGGAGGGAGAGAGGCTGCAGCTGCATTAAATCAGCACGAGCTGAGGAGGGAAGGCTGTCAGCAGCAGCCTGCAGTGAGGGCAGAGAGGAGGAGAGAGATTTGTAGCAGGCGAGCAGAGAGAGTAAAGAGCAAACAGAGGGATGGGCTTTGATCTTCGTGTTCGGCCACCAAAACTCATCCAAGTCCATAAAACACAACCTGAAACAGGGAGTGGGCGTGGGCTGTTTTAAATAAACCCTTTCTATGACTTTCACCGGGTTTTTAAGATGTTTTATGGCTGTTTCTTGATCTTAAAAAGTCCCATGCCAGAGGCAAGAAAGGTCGGAGATGCCTGCGAGTTCGTGTTCAGGTTGTTTATTGTTTCTTATCTCTCAGTGTCTGGAGCAGGCACAGCACGACCTGCTCCACCGAGATCCACAGCAGGAGTGATGCCCCGGAAAGGCGATTTCTCCTTTTG
>VYXC01012815.1:26753-63295 GCA_013397175.1 Platysteira castanea | reverse complement strand
CTCTGGCTCCCCAGGGTGTGCCTTGAAGGCCTTCAAATAAATCCCTGCCTTTATTCCCTGACTCCTGTCCAGTCTCTGTTTCCAGGTGGCTGGAGAAGGCATCACTGCGATCTTGGGTTTGTTTTCCAAGGGTTGATTGTGCTGCGACTCCTTGGGGGTGAGCAAAACTGGGAATAATTGCTCGTCCAGTGGCTGTCACAGGAATCTCTTAGTATCCACCAGTAAAAATATCGTGACTTGTGCTAGAACCACAGAATCATTGAGTACAGATCATTAAATTGAATTTTTCCACACTGATGCCTCATAAATGACCCTTTTTGATGTGTGGGGCTGCAGGGGCTCTGTTTCAGAAGTTCACTCCCAAACTTCTCAAGGTTTAAAAATCTTCAGGCTTTTTTTTGTTTCCCCAGGAGTTAGGAAATGAACTTTGAGGTTGCTAAGCTATGGAGGCTGCTGAACTGAAAAGTTTTACTTTTCCAAGAGGAAAATTAAAAAATAAATAATAAATAAATAAATAAATAAATAATAAATAAATAAATAAAAATTAAGCAGTGGCAGTACCGTGGCCTGTGAAGTGCAGTTATTGTCAGTTGAATACATAATAAATAAAACATCAGAATGCTAAGTAAATCCAATTCCAGAATAATTTTTAAATGACTTTTCAGACCAGTGTGAGCCCTACAGGGTGTGTTGAATGCACGTCAGACAAGCATTACATTTGCAAATTCATTCTTCTTTGTTAGGATAACAATTAACATGTCTGTAATGGGCCTGGAACAAGTTCACCCCTTAGAAGAACAAAGCTAATTAGGAAAGTGTGTGAGCTTGTTTGATACTGCCTCAAGCAGCAGGGAGTGAGCCACAATTCCTGGTGAACTGATATTAAATTCAAAAAAAAAATGGCAATCTGTGTGAAGCTGCCAAGGTTGGCTCCTGTTTCCAAGGAAAAGATGAAAAAAGAATGGAAAAGATCAAATTTGTTTTTAAAATACTTGGTTTCTTTTGTTTATTAAACAGTAAAAAGTTCAAATCTGCTTTTTAAATCTATAGTCGGGTTTTAAATGTTAAAAAAAAAAAATCTCCAAATCACTGGGAAGGTAAATGGGGAAATTATTCCAGGAGCAGGAGTGGATGGATCTGTACTGAGAGACTGAGCTGTTGCTCTCCCATCCCTGTGTAAATGGAATTTGGCCTAAAGAAACAAGGGGATCAAAATCAATGTTTTCTATCTGAGGTGTCACACCCTGCAAACACAGCATTTCTGCTGGAAGAATACTTCAAAAACCTCTATTAAATGATTTAAGAGAAACAAAATGGGATTGGTAAAGCAAACTGGGAATAAACTGTTCAGAAATTCGGAGAAATCATAAAAAAGTTCCAGGCTTTTAACTGAAACATCAGTATTTACTGGGAAGCAGTAGGGTGGCACCGTGACCAACGGGCACTAAGGGATGCTCCTTAGGGAGTTTTCTGGTGAATTCTCTTAATGTGATAAAGGATTGGTCACTTGGATTTTCGTGTCTTTGAAAATTCCAGGAATTCAGGCATTGGTATGAACAACAATAAGAGGATGAGATGATAGTGTAAAAAATAAGATTTTAAAAAATTCTTTGATCTGGGAGAGGAAATATTCCCAGCAGTGTTTGGTTTTCTGTATTTGCCTTCTGGTTGCTATTAACGTCAAGTTTTAACTTCTTAGAGCTTGAGGTGACACAAGCTGGGGTGGGGGGAACTGAACTCTGGAAAGGCAACTTGGAATAAATATGACCTCACGTGTGTCTGGGAAAACACAATAAAGACGCTCTCACACCTGCCAGGTTCAGCAGAAAGGAGGGAAAAGAGCAACTTTATTTACATATGTCACATTCTTATACAATTCTCAATTCCACAAGGGATTAGAGGACATGTCACTTCCTTCTCAATCCCACTGGAGAAAAAAGATGCTCATCAAAGTTCTCTTATCACAAAAGGAATGAAAAACAGAATAGATGGTTAAATAAACATTGGCCATTATTTACATGAAACTGTGTGAGAAAGAATTCTGAGTCCAAGGTTAAAACAGAAGGCTGTAGCAAAAACCAGGGCAACACTCACGTTAGGGAATTGCCAGGCAAAACTCTGGACATCGCAAAAGCTTTCTGGGTTGAAAAACATTTGAGTTCCCGTTTTTGGGCAGAACGATGAGGAGCTGGGTTTGTGTGTCTGTAAATTCCATGGAAGGGGCTCTGCAGGGACTGGTCCCAGTGCTCCTACTGGGGAGCCCTGGCCCAGCAGCTCCAGAGCTGGGAGTTTCTGGTGGGAGATTTGTGGTTCAAATTTAATGAATGTTTTCTCTTCGTGCGTTTGGGGTGAGCGCTTTGGCCGAAGCAAAGCAGACGAATCCTAATGCACTCCCAGTCTCTTTAATCTGGTAGACCACGTACGGCCTTCGCAGAATTCCTTTTTTAAAATACATTTGTGCTCCAGTCAAGCGTGGCAATTTGCTGACAGCTTTGCTTTCTGCATATTGACTTCAATTATTTTTGTGCCAAACGGCGCTGAAACTCCTCAATAGACACATTTCTTCATCTCACCCTACATCTGCTTTGTATCTTTTATTTCAGGCTCCCAGACTGCAGATACTGAACCGTAGATTGGGTTCTGTGTTACGGCATCGAACCTGCTTTTAAAATATCATCTTTGCAGAACGGGGCATGCTGGAAATGAACCAAGGAGAGTTTGTTGAATTAAAAACAAACAAACAAGCGAACAAAACCCACCCACACTTGAGATATAAACTCGGCTTTCTTGTCTGCAGTTTTGGTACATCAAACTCAATATTTAATGGTAATCTCATGTCACTAGAGGACACAAAATAACTGACACCTGCACACTGAGATGAGAGGAGCAGAAAGAAGTCCAGTGTTTATTTTGTCTCGATATTTATACATTTCTCGATCCGACAGTGGATTGGAGGATGGTGTTACTTCCTCTCCAACACCACTGGATAAAAAGACTGTCCATCAGCATTTCTCTCATTGTAAAAGAACGATAACAAAAAGAACAGTTAAGTAAACACTGGCTATTATTTACATGAAAACTGTGAGAACTTTGACTCCAAGAATGTAAATTATCAGAAGGCTGAGAAAAACCAGGGCAACAATCCCAACCTCCTAAACATCATATGGGAAATGGAATTAAATATTCACTTTTAAAACTGCTTCTCAGGCAAATGCTCTTCCAAAGCAAGTTTATTACAGTCAAACAAGGAGCAAATCCCGATTTGTGCAGTTTGCCTCAGTTTTGCCTGCATTCCCAACTCTTTGGCGTGGAAGTATTAATGCTAAATCCCCTTGATGTAATATAATACAGAATCCATCTTCTGAGCACACTGGAGCTGAACAAAGAAATTATTTGCTGTAATTCACTTCATGGAGCCGTCTTAGCAACATCTCGTGTTACACAAATTGCAGGAGCTGCGGAGTCTGAGCTCAGAGTTAAAATGCCTAAATTGATTTTTCAAGTCTTTAATAATTTCTCACTGTTCTACATCTCAGTAATGAATGTAAGAGACGTCAGGAAATCTGGTTTTGTGCGGGGAGTGGGAGCAGGGATGTGCACACGGCGCGGGGTGGTGGCAGACAAGCACTGGCTGGTTTTATATGGCACGGTGAGGTTAAATTGTTATTTTAAAGTTGTTCTCCTAATGCAGACCGGGTGGGGAAATGCTGCCTGGGTCTCCTGTGAGCCCTTGGAGAGTGTTTCAGCACTGGGAGGATTTGGAGAGGGCTGAGGAGTGGAGCAGAGGCGAGATATTTAATACGAATTTTGAATATTTTTTTTGCTTGTTAATACTTCCTCAACTCTCCGTGGGTGCCACATCATCACCCTTATTTCCTGTGTCTCAGTTCTAAATTTACTTCAGGAAGACATTAAACCCTGCAGGGAGTGTGAGAGGAAGAGCTCCTTCAGCAGGTTTGTCCAAAGTTTGGCCTCCCCCAAGTCCCTCTGTGTTGTCCTGTTTTCTGATAAGCCTTCTGTGTATAATATGGAGTCACAAAAATTTTCTCACAGAGTTTCATGTAAATAATAATCAATGTTTATTTAACCGTCTTTTCTGTTTTTCATTCCTTTTGTGATAAGAGAAAGTTTGATGAGCATCCTTTTTCTCCAGTGGGATTGAGGAGGAAGTCACATGTCCTCCAATCCCTGGTGGAGTTGAGAATCCTATAAAGTAGGAGAAATGTAAATAAAGTTTCTTCTTTTCCTCTTTCTGCTCAACCTAGCAGGTGTCAGAGCCTCCTTTTTTGTGTCCTCTACCAAAACCCCTCTGCTCTGCCAGATCTCGGTGTTTGGAGCCATGACCTGAGCGTGACCCTGTGTCCCCAGGTTGGCAGAAAGTGACCCTGACATCCCTTCTGCAATTGTGCATCCACAATGGTTTTTTTTAACTCTGGGGTGGAGGCCTGGGAAGAGGGAAACTCTTCTGAGAAGCTTCAGTTAGCAGAGCACTAAAATAACAATATTCAGTGTGCGTTTTTTATACAGTGTTGGCAAAACAATTGCACATGGAACCACTTGGAGGTATTACTGGTCAGCATCTCGATTAATCCAGCATTTCACTCCCCAAACTCGCTGATGTTTTATGACCACGGTAGGATTCAAAGAATCCAGGTCTCATTTTCCACAGGAGCTAATGAAAACTCCACGGAACCAAAAAAAGACAACGTAATAGGAAGAAAAAAATCGCAGTGAAAAATTTGTCTAAATTAAGGCTGTAATTGATCTCCTCAGATGTCGTGTCTTGGGGAGCTGGCCAAACTTTCTTGTGCCTTTATTGCTAAATGACTGATGACCAGATAGATGGAACGGAGCAAGCACCATATGTTTGGTTTACCCAAAGACTCATCAATTCCCTGTCTGTTGGGTCTCTCAAACATGATGTGTGAGCAGATTCCTTCCAGGAAAACAAAGCCCAGCCACAAAGTCATCAGGTTGAAGTATTATCCTTTCAGATGCTTTTTCAACCCGATTCGTTCCTTGGCTGTAAACACGAGGCAGATGCAGTCCTGAGTCCTGATTAATTGTTTGTCCAAATCCGTGTGGCTGAGCATGGAGGGATCGTGGGCATCGTGGGATGGAAATGAACTGCTCCCAGCAGTCCAAACAAAGCCTGTGAGTGTAAAAACACTCAGGGAAGAGTGTAAATCGATAAACTGTTCTGTTCTGGTCAGCATTGAACATCTCAGGGGGGTCAGGTCAAGCATTTTATAGAATGATATCCATATATGAAATTGAGAGTTTGTTTTAAGCTGGCTCGTCAGGGGTTAGGAGAGGAGAGTGTGGCCATTGTGCTGCTCGTGCTCAGAGCAGGCCCTGGAACATGGGCAGGGCTGAATTCCCATTCCAGGGATGTCTCTGCAGCCTCCTGAGGCAAACAAACAACTCTGGAGGCAGAGAGCTTGAATCACATGTAATGACTGGAGGCTGTGTGTCAGGTCCCTAACAGAGGGCCACGAATCACCCTCGGAGGCAGTTCCTGTGTTTGGACCAGCAATCCACCCTGCTTAACTCCTTATTCCCGAGGGAACCTCTGGAATTCCCGTCTGGAGAAGCTGCCTCTCCCTCCTCGTGGTGTTTGATGAGTTCTGCTGCAAATAAAATGGGATGTTCCACCTTAACCCCGTGCTTGGGGACCTCTGGCATTGTGTGCTGGCCACCATTCCTGCTCATTCCAGCAGCTCTGCGAGAGATTTGTATCCCAGAGAAACAGGGAATGAGCCAAAGGAGCAAATGATGTTGCCTCTGATTTTATAGCCCTTCAAGTGCAAAGCATGAACTCCGCTCAGAGGAGACAGTGTGGGGAATTTTCTGTGTGCCAGCTGGAAATTAGCAGGTGTCAGAGCCTCCTTTTTATTGCAGGGTTCTGAACTTCTGCAGTATTGCAGGGTATGGTGTTACAACCCAACTAAATGTCGAGAGAAGTTTCTCTCTCTGCCCTTATTCTCACAGTCCTGTTTTATTTGCATTAAAGTCAAGAGGAAAAAGAACATTACTGGTTTTTCTCTCATTGTAGTCAATAACCTGGAAAAAGTATCCCCCAGTTCCTTCTGGTGTGGTTCCATCTCTCTTAGCCAAGAATTAGGACACTGCCCCAAACTTTATTAAGGATCCAGGCTACTCTTAAACAAGGGTTTCTGTGCACAGTGAGCGTGCCACAGTTGTACAGATCTCTTGGAATTTACAGACTTCATCTCCTCACAGATTTCTGTAGCCATTCTTCTGAGCTGAGGCTATGGAAGAGGGAATAAAATCCCAAATACTCCACTCACTGCCCTGTTTGTTTAACAAGTGGCTCTCACTTGTGGCAAAGTGAGGTTTCTGGAAGGTTTTAAATGTCCTGCAGGGAAGGCTGGCTCTGTCTGTGGCTACTGAAACTTCTGCAGCTATCGCTCCCAGTTACTCTCCCCACTGTTCCCGAGGTGAACGAGGTGAAATATCTGCTCCTCTCCACCCTTTGAAGCTTTTTTTAGTGACAGCCTCGGATTCCTTCTGAATGAATAACTCACTGCCAGGTCAGGCAGAGCGTGGGGCTTTGTGTGTGTGTGTGCACAGATAAATCCCAGCCTCGCATCCCTGCTTTCAAATCGGCTCCTCAGGAGTTTGATTCCGTCCTTGCTGAGCTCTGTGGGAATTCTGCCTGGGGGAAGAACGGAGAGCCTTTGCCTCGCCTTTGATTTCATTCAAGCTGAGTTTTGAGAAAACCCCAGCTGATCCCCCAGAATACCGTGAATGCCACGTCTGGGAGTGCTGGGGGCTGCTTCTCCTGTGTGTGACTACCACGAAACAGCTCGGGAAGATCTGAACAGGAGAGTTTGAGCCCTTGATCCCCCTCCCTGGAATTAATGCTGGTATTTCAGAGCGCACGCAGGACAACTGATTGTTAATTGCTGCTCTCCGTGGTGTGAAGGGGAGATATTTGGACAGTAAATGTTGGAAGTCAGGAGTTCAGCCTAACTCCTTACAACTTTCCAGGCCAGTGAGGAGAGAAGAAGGAATGGAATGCTGATGTCTTCTCCAGCTACCTAGAAACAGAGACTGGACAGGAGTACGGGAATAAAGGCAGGGATTTATTTGAAGGCCTTCAAGGCACACCCTGGGGAGCCAGAGGCTGCTTCCATCAAATGGACCCCAGGATGGACAACGAGTCACGAGTTCTTGACACTGATATAGGTTTGGTCCATTTGCATCTCAGCATAAATTCACCAATTAAAACTTCAGCTCTCTTCAATTTCTCCACCTCTCTCATGGTCCCAGTTTACACCTTTGGGCCTAGGACAGCCCGAGTGTCCTTGAACAGCTCAGAGAGGCTTTGTTGTGTCTGTCTGGCCTAAGAGAGCAGCTCACGAGCTACAAGAAACTTCAGAGTCACACACTGGGCAGTACAGGATTTGAAAAATATAAAAGTTAAAACCTAAGGCATCAATGCAGGGATGGGATCTCCATCAGCAGAAGCTCCTTTTGGATACAGCAAAGTCAACCTGGGACTCCCAGGAGAGCCTTTCCCCCCAGTTCTCAGCAGTGAAGGAGCCTCAGTCAGGGTTCCCTGTGTGAATACTCAGGAAGGAGCTGAGTGGCCTTGTCCAGAACTTGTTCTACAATAAATGACTTTGCATCGGCAGCATCATTTCCGCTCATTCCAGCCCTTTGATGTCTTTGACTGTGTACCTTGGCAGGTGGGAGGTGGGTCCCTGCAGGCTCCAGACAGTGCTGGAGAAGGGGGCTAAGAGGGCAGCTCAGCTCAGGTGTCTAATTCAGATGTTCTAGAAGACCCTCCGAGAGAACCCTTTTTTTTTTGGCGGTGATTGCATAAGGAGTGGGAGTGAGGTGAGGAGGCCTCCTCGGGGTTTTAGTCATAACACAGGCACTGCCTTGAGACATCCCCACTTGGTACAGCTGCACTTTCAGCTCCAAAAAGGAATCGTTTGGCTCTGGTGGGACTTGGAGGTCTGCAGATCCTCACTGGCTTTTCTGAGTTTTTCTTCTATGAAACATTTCACAGTTCCACATTACGAATTTCTCCTAATTTCTCACTGTTGGAAAACCTGGTCAGTGGGGATTTGTTTTTATCTCTCCCAAAATGACAAATACAAACTTAATTGAAAGGGAAATGATTTTCCAGATTTATAGATTTCTAAGGCTGAGAGCCTGCATGACTAACTTTAATTAAATTCATTTTCCTGCAGAGCTGCTCCTTGTTTCAGTTCCTCAAATCCCTACACATGTTGCTCCTCCCAGCTTTTCAATTTGCTCGTGAGACATTATTTAAATGCTTGTCAGCTGCCTGAGAGAACTTGGAGGAACAGGCATCATTTCAAATGTTTCAAAAGAGAGGGGGGAAAAAAATATTGTGGCTTTTCCTGCTTTTGTTCTACTTGATACGGACAAGTGTGAGTCAACACCCAAGTGCTGGGTGATAAATCCAAACTAAGAGCAGTCCTGATATTTTTCTTTGATTATTTTCTGTTTGGCCTTTGTTTGTGTAACCAGGAGACCACGTGATAGTGGTGTTAATTGGGCAATTAAGAGGATTAATCAGATATATAAGGTAAATGGGGAGTGGCATGGCCAAAACCCACGGAGAGGAAGTGTTGGGCTACTGAGGAGGTTCAGCGGGAGAGAAAGAGGTGAGTGCAGAGTTGTGTTTCCTGCAGAGTACTTTCATAAAGCGGAGTGAAAGATGGGCCAGAAGTTGTGTGGATTGATGGTGTCCTGAGGAGAGACGTGGCAGGAGCTGTCTCCCTGTGACGTGCACAGGGAGCACTCGGGCACGGAGGAGGAATTGTCTTATCAAAGGAGCAGGATGATGCTTGTGGAGATTAAAGAAGGACTTGTGGTCTCTGAGCTACTGGAGATTAAGAGGCGGATGCATGGAACCCGTGTGAAGAGAAAAGCAGTTTTGTTCTGGCACAAAAGCTGTGCCTGGCACTTTCATTTCAGTCAGCGGCGACTGCTTTTTGTTCCAGGGAAAATGCAAGAGGGAGGGAAATTAAAGTTCTTGATGTGTGTTCTTGTTTCCTTGTCGAGCTGTCCTTAGGAAACTTGCAATGAAAAAATGGTAAATCAGGGTATGAAAGAGGAGATGGAGATCAGAGCCAGGGTCAGGGAAGGGAAGGGATTTCCTGAGGCTGAGCCGTGGCCAGGGTCAGCAGGTTTGGGGGGGTTCCACCCATGGCGAGGCCGGGCTGGGTGCTGATGCTCCTGTGTTCAAACGGGGAGGGGATTTTGAGCTTCAGGCTTTTCCTGCTGAGCCCTCACTTCAAAACACAAGAATTGGTCCAGGTGTGATGGGAATGTGCTGTGTGGGACTGAGTGCACACATGGTTTGTCCCAAATGCCAGTGGGAGGGTTCCCAGAGGAAAGGGAGGTGCATGGAGTTTCAAAACTGGTTGTAAGTTCAAGAGTCATGGCAAGAATTATTTCCCTTCTTTTTTAAATTTTATTTTGAAAGGAGGGAAGGGATTTTATTTTTTTCCTCTGGCTCAATACCTCTAAAACTTCCTCTCCATCTGTGTGAAAGTTTGAGGAGAGATTAACAATCAAGCACTGTGTGGTGAAAACTTTAAAAAACAAAGTTAGCTGAGTTGCAGATGAAGTTGCAGGACAGTTACCAGGTATGTGATACACAGACTATTTATCTAAGGAAGGACAAAGACACCAAGCTGTGCAGATAAGCTCTGAATTATCATAAACTCCATTTCACATAAGAAACTGGACTTTTAATTCAAAAGGAAATATTCATAAGCCATCTTCGTTTCTAATTTGAATATAATGTGACGAAACCTGTTAAAAAAAGAGACTGGTGGGATTTCTCCTTTTTGCTGTCACAACAGGTGGCTGTGGAACACAGATTTAATAAGGTAGCCCTTCAGAAATTAGAACCTCATGAATTTTAAGAGGAAATTCAAATGCATCTCAAGGATAGAGAAACAGGATCTTACCTTGCGTGGGGAAAAGGAAAAGAGTTTGTTCCAAAGTCCAAGGAACTTCGTGAAGAAAGCTGTGTTGATTTTGGTCCAAGTGTTAGTCTGGTATTGAGGAAAATTGCAAAACTTGTGTGTTTTTAAGTTTTGGGTGGGCTGAATGCAAAAACATGATCTGAACTCAGTGGTTTGCAGCTGGCAGGAAAATTCCGTGTTTATTGGTGGCATGGCAGGAAGTTCAATCCTAAGGAATGCCATGAAACTGTGTTTTCACTCCAAGAATTTACCCTTTGCTTTTACCTAAGCTTTATGATTGACCGAGAGAGTGAACAATTCACTGCACGAGGAGCATAAACTTTGTTTGGATGCCAAATACGTATTTGAATTCAATTGTGCATCAGTGTTTAAAATAAAAACCTCGCTGGAGTCAGGACATTCTGATTGCATTTTATTTTAATGATGTTCTCACAAAACTCGGGGCTGATGGAAGCAGCTCGGGGCCTTGATCTGCAATTCCTGGTGCATCTTGCTTTGTTTAATGAGGTGATTCATCCACCAGGTAATGCCCCGGGTGTCCTTGTGGAGCTGCCCATTAAACACATGGCACAGCCACTCCTCCCCCTGCTTTTGGACACAATGATCCTCTCAGCTGAGCTGCATCAGATGGGCAAGGTTTACGGAATGTCTTTTTAAGTGAGATGTCCAGGTTGGAGCAATGCAGGGGAAGGAACGCTTTTCAAAACAATTTTTTTTAGCCAATCTGTGATTTTGACTGTTGGGGAAGAAATATTGGGTTTTGAAGAGGCTTTGATGGCTTTGGAGGGGGTTTGGGAAGGGTCAGTGTGTTGGATGTGAGCACTGGGGAGGAGAGAGTGGCAGAGTTATGGAGCAAAATAGAATTTGGGCAAACAAATGGTGGGAGGGAGCATCTGCCTTCGTCTCTGTCGGGTTCTTGGTTGAGTCCCAGCCCTGCAGAGCTCGTTCCTGTTTGGGCTTTACCCAACACCCACCAGAGTCAGATGGGAAGTTCTCCAAGCTTCTTCAGGTCATGTCCAAGGGTGTCTTCCGTGTCTTATCTGCCCCTTCTGACCAGCCAGCTCTGAGTTGTGCATTCCACTAAAACCCCAACAGCTTTGAGAGTTGCCAGTTATTTCAAATTGACCTAAACAATCACTGTGGAAGAATTTTCCAGTTCTTTTTCTTAATTTCAGCGCTGTGTCCCTGGTCTTTCCCTGTTGTTCAGTGGAATGGCTTTGCTGATGTGTGGCCATGCCTCGGTACCAAGCTACTTAATGTGTCTTGAAATAGTCTAATTTCTTTGGCATTCCCGAGGACGTGGAATTATATACATTATTCAGGATGTCCCGTGTTATTCCCTAAAGGATATAAAAATAGAAATTAATAAAAAGTGGTTTAAGTGGATCCCGGGTTCTGCCGGGGATGAAGGCTGTGCGTACACACAGGTTTGTCTGTTCCTCACTGTGACTTTGCTCTCTCTGATGTAAACAAGTGAGATGACCTTCCCCTGGCAGAGCACAGAGTGGGGTAGGACGTGTGTATAATTTATAAGCTTTTCACTGTAGATAAGAATGAATATCCTGTATAAATCACGGCGCCGCAGAAGTCAGGAGGAGTTTTCAGTGCTGCCAGGTGATGCCAGCCCCAGACTGTCAGGGCTGGACCTTCTCAGAAGGTGTGTGTTGGACGAAAAATAAATCTGTCACAACATGAAGATACTGCAACGTGTTTCAGTGAGTCCTGGGCCAGGGGAAAGTTTGTGTGTGGGGAAGTGAAGTAGTTCCACAGGAAATATGAAATCCGTAACTTTCCTGGCCTCTTGGGTTGTTTCTAAAGCGTCTTTCTGTTTCTTACTGTGCAGTTGGACATTTAAATGCTGCTCAGGTCACCGAAGTCTGTTATATTTTGTTTTTGGTGCTCACAGTTGGCATGCAGCCCCACAGATTTGCAGCTCAGCCTGGGTATGTCCTGTTCCTAGAGGAGTTGTGGGCTGAAAGCTGTGCCGTACATAAGGAATGAGATACAATTTCAGGAAAACCCATCTGAGTCTTAGAACAGAATTATGGAATTGGTCGGCTTGGAGAAGACCTTTAAGATCATCGAGTCCAGCCATCAACCAGCACCACCACTAACCCATGTCCTCCAGTGCCACATCCACACGTTTTTCAAACCCTTCCAGGAATGGTGATTCCACCACTTCCCTGGGCAGCCTGATCCTGGCCTTGGCAACCCTCTCTGTGAAGAAATTTTTCCAGATGCTCCATCTGAACCTCTCCTGGTGCAACTTGGGGCCATTTCCTTTCATGCTGTGTTACCTGGGAGAAGAGACTGGCACTCACCTCACTACAGCCTCCTTCCAGGGAGTTGTAAAATGTGGGAAGATCTCCCTGGAACCTCCTTTTCTCCAGGCTAAACACCCCAAAACGCCCAAGCTGTGTGAGTGCTGCTGGCTGCTGCCAAGGAGAGCAGGCAGTTGTGTGAACTGGGCAGCAAAAGCAGCAGGGGAAAGGATGGAACAACGTGCTTAGGATGTCTGGAGAAGTCTGTTGAAGCCTCTGGATGTCTGGAAGCCTTGGGATGTCTGGATAAATCTGTTGAAGCCTCTGGATGTCTGGAAGCCTTGGGATGTCTGGATAAATCTGTTGAAGCCTCTGGATGCCTGGAAGCCTTGGGATGTCTGGAGAAATCTGTTGAAGCCTCACCCGTGTTGTTCAGAGGCAGGGAAAGAAATGCAGATTTAAGACAGGCTTATAGCCTGAGCGTTGGGAAACTGCTGCTGGGCTGTCTCCTGCAGATCCAGAGGTGCAAACTGCATTATTGCTATTAGCAGGAAGCCCCTGGGCTGTAATTACACAGCCACGGAGTCCAGGATGGTTTTCCAAGATGCCCCAGCCCTCGCTGGTGTGCTGGAACCCACTGGTGCTCTTCTGTTCCTCGTTCCGACAGAAAACGCCCGGGGCTGTCTCCTGCTCCGTAGAAAGCAGCTAAAGGAGTTAATTGAATTAAATCCTGAGACTGGGAAGGCAGACTGAGATCTGGAGCTTGTTTGAGGTTGAAGAGAGACGCTAAGAAAGTCTTGGAGTGCGAGTTCGCTGCTTGGAGATGAGTGGGGTGCAGGAAAGGGAAAAGTGGAGTGGTGAGAAGGCCACCAAAATGAGACCAGAGCACTTGAGAGCTGATCCAGGGCTTGGCAAGTGTTCTCAACCACTCATAACCTAAAATCCCCCTGCTCCCGGTGGTGTGCGATGAGCTGAGCTACAGCAAAAATCCTGCGAGCCACAAGCAGCTCCCACATTCAGATTTTCCCATTTGATGGTTCCGTGTGCAGAAATGTTTTATTAACAAATGTTGTGTGAGAAGGTCTTTGTGGAGGAGCTCAGCATCTCAAATGGAGTGTGAAAATCTATTGCTCTTAATGAATTGGCTTAATTCTGAGCAAATTGACTGACTGGGCAAAACAAGGTTGGACTTTGAGGTTGTTTAAGCACTGAGTGTTTTGGGGTTTTTTTGTGTGTGTTCTGCTGCACGTACTTTTAAGCAGTATGTTCCTATAAGAGGCATAAGGGGAAAAAAACCTGGCAAAGTCAAGTTGGTACAGAACTTATAACCTGTGACCATTGAAAACAGTGAAATATATTAATATAGCAGCAAAATTAGGTCCTGGATAAATGTTACTTGGCAGAGAAAATACTGGAGGGATCACGTCCTAGGAAAAAATAAACTGTGTTGATGGTAGTTCTTGTTTTCTATAGCCGAATATATACCTTTATTTTTTTTCCCCAGTAATGTTTTCTATATGATTTTTATATACTCTTATTTCTCTTGCTTATCACCAGCAGGGCAAGAATTTAGAGGGGAAAAGTGAGGAGAGAAAAAAAATCGAAGCTTGTCATGAAATTCCTCTGAACTTGCTGGAGAGAAACCTGTTGATCATGCGAGTGGGGACTCGTGTTTGTGCCCCTCTGCTAACGTGGTTTCAGTATTTCCTTACCTAAACATTCGAGGTCAATTTTAGTTCAGCCAAAAGATAAGAAATTAATTAAAATTTTGCTTCTTGGCTGGGGAGAAGAGAATCTGTGCAGAAGCCTTTATCACAGGAGCTAAGAGGCTCAAGAATTTGCTCATCTGTGTGTGAGCCATTTGGTATTTCTCAGGGTTCCTTCCCAAATCTGACACTTCAGTATGGTGCGTTGGTTTTTAGGCAGCTCTGACCTGAACTCTGATTTTATTGCCACTTTGGAAACAAAATCCTTCTTTCCGCGGGTTCAGCTCTGTGCTGGATGTTAGAAAAAAGCACAATAGATGTCAACTCTGCCTTCAAAGTTGGAGGTTCAGTTTGGGTAGGCACTAACTAGATAATTGCTACCTGCTGTGGAATAGAAGATGCTGTTATTTAATGTATGCAGATTCTGAGCAAAAAAAAAAGAAAAGCCTGATGAATAACCTCATTTTCAGGCACAAAATGCGCTTTAATTTGAGGCTGAGATTTAAAAACCTGTACATTACTCCTCCTCCCCTGTGTATCAGTGGTGGGAAGCTCTGGTTGCTCGTTCCTGTGGAGAAAACAGGAGCTTGGCTTGTGCTTACAGGAAATGTTTGGGTTTCTTATTTGGGGGGATTTTTTTTTCCCCTTGTGGTTATGTTTTCCACCAGTTGAGTCACAAGTTTGTCTTTCTGCTGAAGTTTTGCCCTCTAACTTCCTGAGAGCTTCAGGAGCACTCCTCATCCTCACGTTCCCAGTTTCCCTGCCCTTCCTTTCTCCCAGTGGATGTCGCACATTTTCGCTCTCCCTCTGCACAAATTTGGCAGTGGAAAGGAAGAGGAGCACGGGGATCTTTGATCCTCCTCATTCTTACCACTTTGCCCCTCTCTGGGAAGTGTTTTTTCGTTGTGCTATCTGTGTTTGGAGCCTTAGCGAGCTGCGTTTCTGAGGCAGGGTGGGCCAGGGTGTGTTTTATTTCCACCGTGGAGAGTGGGAGATGTTGGATAAGGAACAAGGTGCCTCCTCTTTCTCCCTGTCCTCTCCACGGGTGCTCGAGATCTTGTCTTAAAGAAAAATGATGCTACCTTTTGATACTGGTATCATCTCGGGCCTCTCTGAGTTGGAAAGTTTTGTATCCTTTTACCCTTGTTTCTCCATCTCTGCCAGCTTTTCCTAAGTACAGGAAATCTGACAGAAGTTTCCTTTATCTCGTGCTGATTTCTGTGTGTAGATGAAGTACTGCAGGGGTTTGAGATCGTGATATGCTGCAGAGGTTGTTATTTTTCCTAGACACTGGGAATGGAGAATACAAAGGATAAAGACACTTTAAGTTTACCAGAACCAGGGGAGGTTTTAATCTTCATGCTGGGAAGCATCTCCCTCAGCAAAGAGTTGGTGGTACAACCTGTTGAATCATTTTAAATCCCATTTTCTGTTCTCGTGATGTCGTAGCAGTGTTTCCTGTGTAATTTGGCAGCCGAAATGTGGGAAAATAACGCTGTCACTCCTTATTGTTGTCTTCTGCAAGGCAGAAATCTTCCTCACCCGTGGGCTGGTGCTGGCAAAATCCCAGTGGGAATCCTCCGAGCCCCAAAGGAGCGGAGGTGTGGAAATGCAGGGTTTGAAATTTGGGGAAGGTTTGTGCCAGGGGAGGAGCTGGGCTCTGCATCTGCCTCATCCATAACTAAACTGGTGCTGGTACCAGGTTTTTAACACCATTTCCAGCTGTCGCTGTCAAGCTGTGGTTGGGCTCCTTCCTCCTCTTGCTGCCAACGCGATGGGGAATCTGCGAGGCTGTTTCCAAGGATTCTGGAGTTTCCCTGATCTGTGGCTGAGGGAAAAGGTGGCTCCTGCAGTGAGGAAACCTTGCTCACATCTCGAAACTGCCCTGTGTGCAGGAGCTGGGAGCTGTTCCAGCTGCGTCTGCCCTGCTGGGTTTGTGGCAATCTTCACCAAAGTGCCAGAATTATTTAAGGATGGGATTTGTGGAGCTGCCTGGGGAAGCTGGGCTGTGCACAGGGACATTCCCAAAGCTGTTTTGGTACCCCCAGAGCAGGATTGCCTCAGCCAGGACAGTGCCACGGCCCCCAAAGCTCTGGTCTGGATGTCAGCTCCTCGTGCTCCTGCCTCCTCTGGCCTTCCCAGATAAAACAGGAATATTGCCTGGGAACAGCTGAGAACTCCAAGCTGCTGTTTGGGTTGATTAATTTATGAAGCTTGTAAGTCATTTTCTGTAATAATTACCCAGGTTGAAAATGATTAAAATTCATCCTCAGCTGCTTCTTATAGTCAAGCTTGTGCTGCTTTATGGGGTAGGTGGAATAATTTCGTGTGAGAGCCCATTTAAAAGCTTTCTTGAAGAGATTAGCTACTGTCATCTTCATTGCTACTATTCTCCTTTTCTAATATTTGTGCTTCTACTCCCACTTGTACATATTTGGATGATGATACCTTGTTGGGAGTGAAATGGGAGATAAAGACTGAGCACAACTGGTTTGTTCCAGGAGCTCCAGACCTCCTGGAACTAATTGGGGTGGCTGTAAGTCGTTAGTACAGCTCTAATTTGGGTGTGCTGGACATCATTTTGTGTGGCTGGGGTTTTAATCCTGGAGTTTTTTAATAAAGGGCCACTAGCAAAATCAGAATTGTTTGCAAGAAGCCAGAACTGGGTGGATGATCTCAGTCTGAATATAATCACAAAAGAGTTTTTAAAATTACAAATTGTATGAAGGTTTTTTGGTGGGATGATGTAGAGGGGTTTTATGTGGACTTGTGGACTGGCCCTTCTCTGGCAGCTCCTGTGTTCTGAAGCCAAACTTGAGTGAAGCAGATCAGCACCTTGCTTGGGAAAAAGGAGAACATCCCAAACTTTCTAACTCATTTCATAACATCATTAAAAAAAAAAGAAAAAAGCAGGGTGAGGGTGGGACTTACAGTTTGTTCTTAATTTCTTGACCTGTAAGTAGATCTGTTGAAATGGATGTTTTGTACTTATTCTGTTGTTTAGGTCTGTGCTGAGCTTCCCTCTCCTGCCCCAATCTCCTGGAGCAGATCGGCCTCCTGAGCATGGAGAGCTGCTGGGGAAGCTCTCCTCGCTCAGGGAAGGGAGGGAAGGAGTGGGGAAGGAGCCCCAGTCCCTGCAGGGAGGCTCAGCTGGTGTCTGGGGCAGCTTCTGCAGGGTCAGGAGCTGGGACTGCGTTTTTCACTTGGCTCCTGATTGCAGGATTCCTGATTCCTCACTCTGGAGGAAACAGATCAGCCTGCACTTGCTGCTGCTGCGTTTTCTGTACAGCACAGGTGTTCCCTTCTTATTTCCTGCTGGATTCAAAATCCAGTCAGATCCTCCCAGGGAGGGGTCCCGGGATGTGGGGACTTCCATGCCGACCTATTGAAATAATTTACCAGTTTGTTTTCTGGGCAAGGCAGCTTCAAACTCTGCTTGGAGCAAATTCCCCCACTCAGCAGAGCACACCACATCTATTACTGCCAGAGAAGCTTCACTCTCCTCAGCTTTAATTAGAAACCCCTGGTGGGGGTTGTCAGGTGAATGCCAAAATAGCCATGATGAGAGCTGCTGCACTTCATCACCCCTCTCTGTTCTCTGAGCGGGCGTGGAGCACGGAATTAGAGGTGGCCAAGCAGCCAGAAGTGGCAAGAGGATTCCCAAGTGCCGTGCCCATGGCTGGAGATGAACTGAGTGAGGGATCCCCTCCGTGCAGCTGGAGTTAATGAATACAACCAATCATTCTGGGGAGCTGGGAGCACTCAAACACCCCCTGATTGCCTTCCAGGCTGGGGGAGAACTCGGGCAGCTTTTGGGGTGCTGCGGGTTGGTACCTGCTGCTGGTGGGGCTCTGTGTGCTTGGGGTGAGGCAGATCACACAGATTGAAGGAGTTTGGGTTTTTTATAATCAGCAAGAGTATTACTTGAGTAATTCAGCATCAGATTGTTGTTCTGTCGAGTGATGTCCTGCTGAAATGGGTAACTCTGGGAGTAAAATGATTTTCCTTGCCTCACTGGTTAAACTCAAACACTGAAATTCACGCTAACCTTGAACAATGGCCGAGAAGTACGCTTGGCATATTGAGGCTTCTTGAGAGACTTGTGCTGTTTCCCGTTTTTATTGTGGTCAGAAGTGTCATTAGAACAGCTGTTCCCGAGCCTGGCTGTTAATCCTTGTTTTATTATTGTTTTATTTTTGTTAAGGAAGAAAGGAGTGCAGCAGAAGTGTGTTAGGGATGCTTCAGCAGCACAGCACACGGGCTCAGTTGGCTTCAGGCATGGATGAATGGGCAGGGAGGATTCTGTTTTATTTGTATTTCTAGGGGTATTTTCAGCCACTAAAAAAAAAAAAATTAGCTCTATCCAGTGTTTTAAACCTCTCTCTGAGCTTCAAGGCAAAAAATATTGTGACTGTAAGTTGTTTTTAATTGAAAAAAAAGTTTTCAGTCTCCAGAGAATCGTGGAATCATTAAGATTGGGAAAGATCTGAGCTCATCAAGTCCAGCCATCATCCCAGCACCACCACAGTCACCATTAAGCCATGTCCTCAAGTGCCCCATCCGCTCATTTCTGAACATTTCCAGGCGTGGGGATTCCACCACCTCCCTGAGCAGCCTGTAGGACCTGGGGTTTCCTAGCTGGAAGCCACTCCTCGTTTGATTGTGCCTGCTGTGGCCTTGAGAATCAGAGGCAAAACCAATTCCTGTGCTGTGATCTGCTGCACCTTCTTATTCCACCTGCTCAACTCCTTTTGCCCTTTTGGTTTCTTGTTGCTGTTGAATGATGTCGTAAATAGATTTGGGGGAGTGATTTGTTCATTTTCAGTGCACCAGGGTACCCCAGACTCCTGTAATTACTACACAAAAAAATAAAGGAATAAAAATTGGGAAGGTATAGCCAGGGTTTCATTGATCAGCTGCCTCATGAAGAGCTGTGGGGCTGCTGTGAGATGAGCTGGTGGCAGAGCTGCAGCTCCTTTCATCAGGACCACCTGGAGTTTTGCACCTTGGAATAGCTTGGTTTCTGGAGGGGATGGAAATTGTGATTTTGGGCTGTTCTGTTACTGCAGCATCCATCTCTACCTGTGGTAACCATTAAAAATGTGTTTGATTTTAAAACAAAACCCCCCAAATCCATGAGTGGTGTCTATTGGCCTGCACTCCTTTCGTGCTGCAGTGCCTTCACCTTTTCTGCATTCCATTTAGTGACAAACTGGAGCCTTTTTAGGTCTCTTTTTTTTTTCCAGAGCTGGGCTTTCCCTTCCCCGTTTCCATGAAAAGCTCTCATCTCCCTCCGAGCAGTGCACGAGGCTTCCCTCAGCACTCCTGGTAAAGGAGCTTCCTTCAAAGCCTCTTGCAGGAAAAAAAGCCATTTTCACAATGCTGGGAGGAGGAGGAGAGCGAAAGAATCTACAGAAAAACCCCAGCTCCTTTCTCAATACCTGGATTCTGTGGCACAGCTGAAGTTTACCCTAATTAGAAATCATCTGGAGGCTCTGCAGCAGATTGAGGCCGGGGCTGGAAGTGCTTCCTGACAGGTGGCTCAGCACAGAGCAACACCACAATTACCTAACCCCCTGTCTGATTTGTGTAAACCCTCATTACCGCTCACATTATTTAATGAACTAGGAGCTCTGCCTGGCCTCCCTGCAGAACGCAGCGCTCCCTTCCAGGTCTGCAGCCTCTGCTCCGGGTTTAACCCTTCCCTTCCCAGGCGGGGGAGCAACACTGTTAGTGAGGAGGGGAAAATTGGGATTTAAATGCTGCAGATCCTTCTGGTAAGTGTTGCCCTGGGTTTTTGCTAAAGCCTTGTTTTTCTGTAAGCCTTCTGGTTTTAACCTTGGAGTCAGATATTTTCTCACACAGGTTATGTAAATAAAGCCGATGTTTACTTAACGGTATTTTCTGTTTTTCATTCCTTTTGTGATAAAACCACTTGAATGGGCACCTTTCTTCTCCAGTAAAAATGGAGAAGGAAGTGACATGCTCTCCAATCCCTTTTAGTATTGGAATGTGTTTAAAAATAATGTAGTGTCAATAAACCAACATCATTTGCTTCTTTCTGCTGAACCTAGCAAGTGTAAAAGCGTCTTTATTGTGTTTCCTCAGACACAGGTAAGAAGATCGGAGAATCACTGGCTTGTTTGGATTGGGAGGGAGCTTAAACTGATCCCTTTCCACCCCCTGCCACGGGCAGGGACAGCTTCCACTATCCCAGGGTGCTCCAAGCCCCGTCCAACCTGGCCTGGGACACTGCCAGGGATGGGGGAGATGTGTGATGATTTAAAACTTAAATTGTGTAGTCAGGGGCTTCATTTTACTCTCTGGATTGGAGCTTTAGCTCAGTTATATCTCATTGCATTGCTGTGGACTGGAGGAATTAACTCCTTAATGGATAAGGCAAAACTCAAAGTGGTCACTGAGGTTTTTTTCCTGGTATCTTTAACCAGTCCAACACCAATTCCATGGTTCCTGTGACCATTCCCAATCAGACAGAGGAAGATAAGGGTTCTGCTGGCTGTGAAGGATTTCCTGAGCTTATCAGAACTTGCTGTATCTCTGTGGGTTTTGTATGCAGTGCCCTCAGGGTTGTGGACTCTCCGTGTACTCGCAGTCCTTGCCAGAGTCTGGCTGCCTCAGCCCCACGGGAGGTGTTTCATAAACTGAATTTATGTGCAGTAACACAGCTGCAGGATGGGCTGTGACCCATAGAAATATTCCTGCTTGTGTAGTTCAGCCTCTGATGTGATTACACTCTTCAGCAAGCACATCTATTGGAGCTCTCCTTCCAAGTGAACTTGGCTGTTTGCTGTTTATTACGAGAGAACCTCTCAGTGAAGCAAATGAAGTCAAAATTTGAATCCACAGGCACGGGGAGAGATGTATTTTGTGTTATTTGCTTCCCTCACAGAGCTGCATTAATCAGTCATAATTTCTGTTTGGTTCCTTTTACGAATGACTTGAACTTCATATCTTCCAGAAAAAAAATTGGAATAACTTCCACAATTCCAGAATTAGGACTCATAGCTACAAACGATGAACCAGATAATACAGAAAGGTGTTTCTTTAGAAGCAGATATTAGCGTTGGGTGGGTTAATGAAATGTTCATGTCATTTTATTTGGGTGGTGTTACACAAGCTCAGGAGGTAAAAGGCTTTTTATGGACTGTGTTTGCTGCATCAGCTCCTTGGGAAAAAGGAGCTTTGAAGAGGCTAAGTAGAAAAGATACTCCCCCAAATAATATTGAGTTTATTGTTTTATTCTCTGTTACAGATGAAATCAGCAGGTGTCCAGGGCACACTTGGAACCACAGAGTGGTTTGGGCTGGAAGAGAACTTCAAGCCCTTCCAGTGCCACCCCTGCCATGGGCAGGGACACCTCCCACTGCCCCAAGCCCTGTCCAGCCTGGCCTCGGACACTTCCAGGGCTCCAGGACACTTCCAGCTGCTCTGGGAAACTGTGCCAGCAGAATTTCTTCCCAGAATCTAATCTAAGCCTTCCCTCCTTCATCTTAAGGCTCAGGGCTTACACTGGTGTGGATTATCTTGGAAATGTTTATATCAGGAGGGAAGAATGAAGTGGAAATGAGCAGGAGAGGGTGAGCATTAATTCAGAGGGAAGAAAAGAGGTCTGAAAAGAAGAGGAAGCCAAGGGTAGGAAGTCACAGCAGCAGCCAGGCACAACTCTGCCTCTCCCAGTGAAAACCCATCCCTGATGTGGCCCTGCCAGGAGGATGAAGGGAGAATTTTGGTTATCTTTGGGGATTTTTATCAAGTCCTGGCGATTTCAGTCAGGGAAAGGATGTGACAGAGCAGCAGAAAGGGATGTGGTGGGCTCACTCTGCCCGGGGGTGTCTGTGCTCCAGGTGTGTCCCACACCCCCAGACCCCAGGCGTGTGTTTTCCTCATGAATTCCAGTGATTTTGGCCAAATTCCCCCTGCGTGTCTTAAGGCAGGACTGGAGCCACTCAGGCTGTGAGATGTGAGCAGGCTCTGGGTGTCTCTGAGCTGTCAGGGGGATGTGTGGCTGTGGAGGCCCCGAATCTGTGCATCTGCTTCCCAATATTGTCTGAGCCACCCCTGTGAGTCAGGGAAATTACTCATCCTGCACACAGGGCCATTTATAGACCTCTGCCAGATTGGAACCTGACAGCGTGGTGGGATGAGCAGCTCCTCAGATGCTGGCTGGAACACTGAGAGGTGAAAAAAAAAAAAGACTTTGGCAGCTTAAATTATTTGCCAAATCGAAGTCAGTTGCGTGCCTGAAGTGGAAAAGTTGTTTTCTAGCATTAAATTAATGAAGTTGCATTTTAAATGGAGAGTCCTCCCAGTCAGAGATGCCAATATCCACGTTGCCCAGGAAGCTGTAGGAGTTTTAGGGCAACAAATGTTCCTGGGTGTGTGGATACAGAGCTTAAATCCTCCCTCGGCCTCTCCTGTGCCTGTTGCAGTGGAGGCTCAATGAATTCAGGGAGAGCTGATCCCTTCCAGGGTTGGTTTTTTTTTCCTGATGAGTTGTATTGTGGAGGAAATTGCTCTTTGATTTTTGCCCTCTTCAGCAGCTGCTGCTCTCACTGAAGAAGTGCCCGCTGAAGTGCCAACACCAGCTCAAGATCAGGTTCAAGTGCAGCACTGCTGGTTAATCAGGCTCGGTTAATTGGCATCTCACGTGGAGCCTAATCCACTGCCTATTGAAGCCACTGCAGAAATTCTCTTTGACCTGGGCAGGCTCATAACAACTCAAGCCTGGGTTTCATGACTAAAACGACTTAAAAAATATCCCCAAAGGACACGAAAGCTCAGTGGAATTACACAGCTGGCAAATCTGCTCGCATTTGCTTGCACCACACAAATGGGTGATTTTTCAAGAATAGGGAGGTTTAAGTGCTGGCAGTGTTTGCTGTCACTTTGAAATTCACACTGTCAGCTGCTCGCACTGGGGTTTATTTTAGAAATCATGAAAAGGTGAGGCCTCCTTCTGCCAGCTGGAATAGCATCTAACTGCTCTGATCAGGGAAAAAAATGACACTGGCAAAACGAGAGGCGTTTTCATCCCGTGCAAACGGATCAGCAGAAGGTGGGGATTTTTGTCATGCCTCGTTCCTGATTTCTGCTGATGTGAGCTTCGTGCTGGGAGGCAGGGGAGCAGCTGAGGGGCTGGGGATGCAGGGCACAGGGGGAATTTCCTGAGCTCAGGATGCACAGGAGCTGAGCTGGGGCAGGAGCATCAGCGGAGGGTCACTGATCACACCCTGCTCTCTGCGTGGCTCAGAATTCCAACGGCAGGCTCCTGCTGGATGTGGAGAAGACAGGAAAGAAATGCCAGAACAAAACGTTCACTGTGCTCTGCACCTTTCACAGAGCTCCTGGGACTGAGAGGAGCTGTCCAAGCCGTGGTGAAATAAAAATGTCCCAGCCTGTGACGTGCCAGGGAGGTAAAAGCAATCACAACCTAAAAAAGAAAATACTGGGAAGCACCTGAAGGAAGCCAACAAGAAACATGGAGAGAGTCGATCTGTAAGGGCAAGGAGTGACAGAAATACTTTGTTATTAAGTGTAAAGAAGGTATTTGTGGAGAGCAGTGTATTCTGTGTGCTTCAGGGTTTCTGCAATACAGGTTTGGGCTTTGTGTCCTCTTCGAGGTTGTGGTTTGGTGAAAACACAGTTTTATACCATGTTTTATGATTCTAAATTACAAAATCATGCAGGGTGGGGACAATTTTGATAAATTTTGATTTTGCTGCCCTGCCAGTAGAGAATGCTTGTTCAGAAGTTCTTAATAGGAAAAAAAATCCGAGTTCTTGAAAAAATAACTTTGCTAGAGTTTTCATGCAGATGCCCAAAGCATGAAGGCAGCGACTTCAAGAAAAACACTTTTTATTCAGTTTGTCTTCATCTGCCATCTGAGACAGAGCAGGGGAGTCCGGGTTGGTACTGGGAGCTTTAGTTAAGAGATTGCCCCTATCAGAAGCTCACCCCTTTAGCTGAGAACTGAACACAATCTGAATGTGAAGGTGCTGCTGCTGCTGAGGTGTCCTGGCAGCGGGGCTGACACTGGCCAGGCTCTGGGATCAGGGAAACAGGTGACGAGCAAAGCTTTGGGGTGGAGAAAACCTCCTTGTCCAGGCAGAGGGGAGAATAAATCAGGATATCAGAGACTCTCAGGGACATCGTGGGGCTCCTACAATGGACTCATCAAAGACAGATTTAGTCGTGAGTGCTCCTGCAGTGAGTGAGTTCTGAACCAGGTATCCCAAGGTTCCTGGGAAAGTCACTGACCAGGGGAGTGCAGGAAAGAGGGAATCCCCCAAGCAGGTGGAGTGGAGGGATGGAATTCCTCATTAAAAATTCACAGCAAAATAGGAACTGGAGTAGGAGCAAACGTCCCAACAGACTTTGGGGATGGATTAGACACTTCCAATAGTTTTAAGATATGAATTGCAAGAATTTCTCTGTGTGGTGCTACAGTTCTTCAGTCATTCTATTTCCTTTACACTAAACTTCAATATATTTGCATTTGAAGAGTACTTTCCTTTAACAGTGTCGCAAGTTGTATTTAGTTTTTAACATTTTTACAACTATTTTCATTTCAATTTTGATAATAACTCATCAGTTGCAACTATTCCTTGGCATAGCAGATGAGCAAATTAGTAAATCTTGCACGCCTGATACCTTGAAAAAATTAATGTTTAATTAAGCTTAACTCATTAACCCTAAATGCCACAACTTCCAGGCTCACTCCTGCTGGTTTTTCCATGCATTTAACTCAAGGATTCTCCAAAAAACCCAAGGATTCTCCAATAAACCCTAGATTTTATTTTCACTAGACACTGATGGGTGAGCTCCTGCTCCTTGCCAAGGTTATGTGTTTAAATTGCTCAATATTTTAAATAAAACCAAGTTTTTGTTCAATGTACTTTGTGAACATCATGGGAAGGTGCCTGAGATGTTGTAGCACCACCTGCTAAACCTTTAATTTTGGGATTTTTTCAGTTAACCTAAATGGATACGTTGTCCTCTCCCAGGAGAGCGTGATCCAGCTGCAAAGAGTGAATATCCATTTACAGAAGTGATCTTTGGCAGGAATTAATATTTATCCATGAAAGATAAATTTAGAGAGTTCAGTGTCTTTATCCCTTGCGCAGATCAGGGTGAGGAGAGCTTTGCCTGCTTGACTCGCTCTGAAATCGTTGGAGATCTGTAAATTCAGCTCTAATCTTCCTATAGGGAAATGTTACTGTTAATATCCAAAGCCTATTAAAAAGGGATTTCACCTCTCTGGAATTTATTATCAAATCTCAAAGATGTGAAACCCGTTTTTAATAGGTTTTGCACTTTATAGGCTCTCTGTAAGGAAATAATATTGTGAGGTGGTTTAAAGCTTGTGAAGTGCATTTCCTTCCCCTTTTATAGCAGTTGTTTTAAAGTAGTGATTTACAGTTGTTTGAGGAGGTTTTTGTGTTCTCCCTCCTTCCTCCGCCCTTTCCCCCCCAGTGAACAGATTTTTATGTAACAAAAATTTCATAAGCGCTTGGATCATGGAAATCACCTAATATTCATTGGCGAGATCTGCTATTTCCATAAAAATCACTTTTTTTCCCCCCTTCCCTGCCAGTCCCATGAGTATTCAATGGCATTGGCATTTTCTTCCCTGTGCCTTCATCATAAATTCTGTAATATCGGTAATGTACTTAGAGATACAGTAAATATACTTATTATAGCAACTGCAACTGTGCTTCATCCAGCTTCAGTAATTAGCCATGCTAATTACAGTTGGGATGTGGGCTGGGAGCTGGTGTGCTACATTAAAACCAGAGAAATTAAAAACAGAGCCGTTTGATGGAACTATTATGTTCTTTTGGGGACTGCAGATCTTAGTGAGGCATTAGCTAATTAAAAACACCAGGATAGGTCCTGAATAAACTATTAAAGCTAAAGGTTACTTTCACACTTGAGTGGTGGATGTCAAAATGAGGGGTTTTTTTCCCTGATTTGTGGCCCTTGTGGAATATGGAATTAAAAATACCAAGCACAATAAAAATCCTTGGTTTTATGACGNATGAAAAACAGAAAAGACGGTTAAATAAACATTGGTCATTGTTTACATGAAAGTGTGTGAAAATCTGACTCCAAACATGTAAATTATCAGAAGGCAAAGAAAAACCAGGGCGACAGGGATGGAATTCCCAGAGAAGCTGTGGCTGCCCCTGGATCCCTGGAAGTGTCCAAGGACAGGATGGATGAGGCTTAGGGCACCCTCGGACAGTGGAAGGTGTCCCTGCCCATGGCTGGGGTGGCACTGGGTGATTTTTAAGGTCTCTTCCCGCCCAAATCATTCTTCAACTCTCCAAAACACTTGGAGGCAGTATCCCTGTGATCCCACTCCCCAGCCAGGCCAGGGGCCGGATGCCGACCTGAGGAATGTCTCTGAGGTATTTCTGGGGTTGTGCTGCCCTTCAGAGCTCTCTCCTTAGCCCTCCTGAATCCTGAATCACTTATCCTCTATTACTGGCTAAATCCTTTCCTCAGCAACGGGAGCAAGCAAAGAAATCCAGGTGTTTGTGGAGGATTTTGAAAACCACAGTGACATCGACTCTCAGGGAGAGGGTGGGGATGCAGAAGCTGCAGTGTTTGACAACTCATTCCAAAAGAGAATTCTTGTAAGAATATTCTTTAGAAGAAAATACATCAGTGCTGGGACTGTGTCTGTAATATCCAGTTCAAAAGCACCAGATTTAGAAGACAAAGTGTACAGGAAACAGGTGTTTAATTTCTTTTTTTCCCACTGCCATAATGAAGGTGTTGAAAAATGAAAAAGAGCAAAAAAACTGCCCAAATGAGGTCTGTGCTTCCTGGAAGTCGATTGCCCTGGAAGGAGTTGTGGACTCTTCATGCCTGGAATGTCCCAGGCCAGGCTGGATGGGGCTTGGAGCCACCTGGGACAGTGGAAGATGTCCCTGCCCATGGCAGAGGTGGGGTGGGATGAACTTCCCCATCCCTCCCAGCCCACTCCATCCTGGGATTCTGATTCCTGCTCTGGCCTGATGGATGAGAGAGGCCTGTTCCCCGTGCAGTCAGCAGGCAGCAGTGAAATCCCAGCTGGAAAGCTTTGAGTTTGTTCCTGTCGGAGCAAGACCAGGGATCATCTGCTCAAGGCTGGGGGAATCTCAGGGCTCTGTGGCTCAGGCAGGTTTCAGGCCTCTTCCAAATGAACATCACTCTGCTGCTGATTTATCCGCACAAATTCTGCAGCTTTATTGTTCACATTGGGGAAGAAATCTGCTCCTACAATCTGGATACTGAAATATTCCTGCCTGTTTCCAGTGCTAATGCTTCAGTTCTTGCTTTAAATTTTCCTGGGATATAATTTTCCCAGGGAGCACCCTGAGGCTGAGTGTGTGGGAGGGGCAGAGGAAGGCCGTGCTGCTGGGGGAGTTATTTAGTTCCCAAAGTGCCTTTCGTGTCTTCAAGATTCTTCCACCTTGCTTCAAAAGGACAAGGATGCCTCCAAGAAAAGTAGATGGGACTTTTGCTTTTGCAAGGGGAAGGTAATAATTCAAAGTATTTAGGTGAGGTGTTCTGCAGGAAAGGAGATAAGAGCAGAAGGGTCTGGGGGTATCTTAACAAAAAACTTCAAAAACTTCCTCTTGCATCATTCCAGTGAATGTTCTCCTCAGAAAAGACATGCTGCAGATTATTTCCATTTAAAATGGTATAATTACCAGTCCGAGGGATGCTACATCCACATTGCCAAGAAGTACTTTGTTTAATTAATACTTTCCCCTGTCCTTTCCAGCGCTGTTGATGTTGGAGGTCACATTGCTCATTCTAAGAACAAGTCACCTCCCAGGCAGAAGCTGCAGCTCCCGATTAATCAGCTTTGCAACTTGCCGAGGTTTCACCGTGGAAGGTTTAATTTTCTCTGACAATAATTATTTTCTGACAGAATTGGAGAACTGGCAGGAGATCCAGCTTGTTCTTTGAGTGCTTTACAGGGAGGTTGGAGAGTGAACAGAGAGAGCCAAAGCAGCTTCAGCCACCTCACGAGGAGCTTCTGCCTGCTCAGCAGTGGACACAGCAGGGCACAATTCTCCATCCTCCCAAAAAATGCATGGAAAAAGTTTTTGCACGCCTTGCCTGCTGCTGGTGTAATATTCAGGAAGCTGAGGATGCCTGGAGAAGAAGCATTTCCATGATGAGATGTCACACAAAGAGCACGGATTTCAGTTCTCTGTGATGATTTCTGTGTTTAGATGTTACATATTTTTCAAATCATGTTTATAGAAGGCACGTTCCGAGGAAGAATATTAATGATTGATGAGATTAATGCACCAATTCTGATAAAACAAGGGGTGAAATTCCTGTGGGAAATGATCTGAAGGGCTTGAATAGAGTGCTGTGGTTTGGACAAGTTGTAGTCAGGAGGAATTGCTGGAGAAGCAGGAACTTGGGTGGGTTCAGCCAAATCCTGAACACAAAAATCTCCTCTTTGTGGGAGCCTCTGTCTGCAGGTCAGCCAGGATCACATGAGAAAAGAGGTGGAGACGGGAACAAAAATGGCTTTTAAAAAAGAAATAACATAAAAAAATGGTACTAAATCTCTAACAGAGCTGAGGAAATGGGTCAGTGCTATTTCTGAGCTCCGTGCTGGTTGCTTTATTTTCCTTTCTCTCTTTTGTTGTCGTTTGTTTGTTTGAGGAGATAAGAAAGCCAAGACTGTTGGAGGAGGAGAAGCACTTTGTTGTCTGAAAAAGAGAAATAGTGTAAGACTACAGATCTCCTCCCACTCTTGGAGTTTTGTTGTTTGTTTCTACAAGGAGCTGGAGGGTTTTTTGTAATTCCCTGTCCTCGTCTTTCTCACATTCAGCAAATGGATGTTAAGAAAAGCAAAATGCTGAAATAAAGAAGAAACTTCAATTTAGGGTTCAATTAGCCTGAGACTGAGGCAAGCTCATCATCTTGTTTGAAGTTAGTTTTTGTAAAAAAAAAAATCTCTAAAATGAGCAAAAAAATTAAAATATGTTGGTGGCTGACTCAGCATTATGAAGTAGAAGCTTCTTTTCTGTCTTCTGAGTGATTCTTTGGGGATAAATCACTTTTTAAAGTGAATTAATTCTGTTCCGGGCCTGCTGCTGCCCGTCCTTCAGAAGGATGGGGCTGATATTGGGTGGCAAATCAGGAATGGTGGAATTGGTCACTCTGTTTTAATTATGAGCTGCTAAATGATGAGAAAGTGCTGCTCTTAAATCCTTAAAACCAAAATTCCACCGAACCTGCGGAAACCTCAGCCCACAGCACACAAAGGGTTTTGTTGGAGGTGTGGTGTGCGAGGGGATATTTTGTAGGCTCTTCAGGATCAAAGTCAGCTTGCAGCAAAGTGCAGGTGATAATTTAGAGAAAAATAACAATCAAACAGAGCTGCTCAAAAATCCTTCCACAGCTTTTCTCCCCTCCTTGCTTCTGTTTGGTTTTTGTGCAGCCGAGAGGTTTTGTGGTGGTTTTAATTCAAACTCATCATCCAGGTACAGGAGAGGAGCGGAAATCTGGCAGGGCTGGAGAAGAGCTGGGAGGCCAGATGGCAGGAAACATAAAACTACAGAATACAAGCAAAGAGAGAGCTTAAAGGAGATTATGTCTTATGTCCATAAACAAATTGGCAGAGGAAAGAGTCAGGCCTTTAAAAATAGAGTGGCGTTTCTTCCGAGAAGGTGGACGTGGCTTAAAAACCTCCTTTTCTGTCTTTTTAAAGACAAGCACCAAAAGGCATCATGGAATCTGTATTTCTGAAGGTGAATGAACAGCAGTGGTTGAAACAGAAATGAGATCATGATGGCAAAGGGGATCCAAAATTAAAACAGCACAAAATTATGGAAATACTGGTGAAATTTTATAATATTTTGGTGGAGGCAGGGGGTTTAAGGAGAGATGAGGGGTCTGCAGTCAGCAGGTGAGAGAGGAGCACGTTAAGGACGTTCCAAGGAACACTGAACTCTCCATCCTGAGGTCTGAGCTGGGAAGGCTCCAGCATTGAAAGGCTGAGGAAGAGGATTCTCTGCAAAGCTGTGAATCCCTCAACACCCATTAATGTATTCAGAGTTGGGCATTTTTAGTGGAGCCAAACCTCTTTAAAATAACCCCCCAAAAATGCTGGGTCCTCTACCTGCTTCACCTGAATGCTAAAAAATTATCCCAGGATTGTGGAACTATCACATGGCTGATAATTAGGGGAAGGATTGGAATTTCTTGATTAGGTAAATAATTAGTTTAGGATAAAAGACAAGGGTTTTTTTGAGTGGAAGTGGATCATGATGGAAGAGGTGGAGTAGCTCAAGAAGTAATTGTCTGCTGCTGCGGAAACCTCAGCCCACAGCATAGAATAGAAGTAGAATAATTCATCCACTAGCACTGGAATTTGGGAGGGAATTTTATTGGGAGGGAAGTTTATTGCTTCTAAAACAGTGTTGGACTGAGAAAAAAGGAGGAAGAAGTGGAAGGGAGACTGGATTGCAAATGTCAGGGAACTGGGAGGTGGGACCAAGGGAACGAGCAGTCATTTCAAGGCCTGCTTTAGTTTTACTGCTATGAAACGCTCAAGAGAGACACCCAGAGCTCTGGGGACTCAGGTAAAAATAAATCCTTTGGAACTGTGCTGGAGTGGAGAGCGGGGAGAGAGGAGGGAAAACCCAAATGTTTTTTATGAGTATTTCTGGGCTGTAGTTGCCACGGGTTCAGACCACGTTGCAAAGCTCCTTTACCGTGGCTGTGCACTGTAATTTGCAGTGCTCAGTCTATCTCATCTTTCTTCTGTGGAAATGATGTTTCAAAACCAAAACCAGCGCTTTACAGACGCTCTGCATCTTTCTTCTTCTAAGAAGTTTCCTCCTGGAGGTGGCCTTGTCCTTCTGCAAGAGAATTTCTCAGTGCTGAGCCCTGCTCTTAGCTCCCGACAAAGGAATTGGGTTTTGAGGAGAGCGAGCTGGGAGTGGGCCCTGGGATGGAGTGTCTGGTTTGTCTTCTGGTGGGAGAGGATGAGCTGGGACGGCTGAGGAAGGAGTTGGCACCACAGCAGGTTTTGATTTCATTGACACAAAGGCTCCTTGTTCTTTTTCGTGTTCCTCGTTTTTCCGAGGTATTCCTCGGAGCACAGGAGGAGGCTGCGGAAGGAATTCCATCAGGATTTGTTCTGCCCGTGCAAGGGATGTTGGAGAAATGCTGGATCAGGAGCTGTAGAACCCCAGGGTAATCTCAGCCCTGAAAGCCCAGGGATTTGTTCGGACCTGGGAATTTGTCATGAGAGGAAAAAAATGAGGAAGTGTTAAGCTGAGAACAAGCCAGAGAGCAGAGGAAAACGCTGCTGCTTTAAAAGCCAAACCAAACAACGAGGTGGAATTTGTTTGTCAGGTTTTGCAGCCAGGTGGGATACGCTGGCTCTGCCAAAAAATCCCCAATCCAAGCTGCTGATAGGGAGAAATCAGTGCTAATAAAACATCCAGTTGACAGGTGGAAAATAGAAATACATGGGCAGCTGGTTAAAATGGGAATGTTCCTGTAGAATTAAAGGGGTGCTGGTATTAAATACAAATGCTGAGTGCAGAATATAACACTGACTGTAGTTTACTCATCAGAATTTGGGTCTGGCAGATTCAAACGGAGTGATAAGAAAGAAGATTGCTCTTTTTTTTCCAAGGCAACATCTCTACTTGCCATAAAAAGCTTGAAACCGACCTGATTTACCAGGTGTAATTCCTGGTGTAAAACCTGGGGGTCGATCATGGAGCGTGAAGGAGGTGCAGGATTGAATATTGCAAATACTCAGCAGGATTTAAAAATTATGTAATGTGGAAACAGCAAATTAAACTTCTTGGGGAGGGATCAGAAGCCAGGGGGTTAAACCCTGGTGGATTTTAGGAAGTGAAAAGGGGCCTGAGGAGTCAAACAATCAGAACTGCCCCAGTGTTAGGTCTGGAGTTTGGATCGATGTGTTAGCGCAGTGAGCAGAGCTGGGTGTGTGTACGTGAGTTGGCTCGCTGAGGTCCCACGAAATATAATTTTTTGGGAGGCAGCAGACCGTAAAATTGGAAAATTGATGTTGCGACTTCATTTGGAGAAGGCGAACTCGTGCGAGGAAATTCGGTGTTTTCATGTGGGGCTGGTTGGGAGCTGAGAGCTCACGACCTGCACTTCTTTCTTGGGAGGAGAAGCTGAGTTTCTTGGGCTGAATCGAGGGAAAAGCGTGTGCTTGTCCCTGCTGTTCTCGCAGCACTGCTGGGGGAATCACCTGCTCCAGCTCCCAGGAAAATCAGGAGGAGTTTAACTCCGGAATAATGTGAATAAAAGAGGTGTGCACGTATCTACACGGCCTTAAATTCCCACCGGGGCTGATGTCGCTGGGTAGGTTCTCTTAATAACTTTGTCTTTAGATTTAACTTAATAAGGAGGAATTATTATATGGAGAATATAATTAGGGATATTAGGGGGGAAAAAAAATCTGTGAGGGTGGGCAGGCCCTGGCACAGGGTGCCCAGAGCAGCTGTGGCTGCCCCTGGATCCCTGGAATGTCCAAGGCCAGCCTGGACGGGGCTGGGAGCACCCTGGGGCAGTGGGAGGTGTCCCTGCCCAGGGCAGGGAGGTTGAAATTAAATGATCTTCCAGATCCCTTCCACCCCAGGCCATTCCACGAGTCTATGAATTAAGGTTAAATTAAAACGTGACCCTTAAATATGTGGATTTTTGTGCCTCTGACCCTGCTTTTCTGATGTTTGCTGCATTTTGGAATTCTCTCTGTGCAATGCCATGGCTCCCAAAGGTGAAGGGAGGGTGTGTCAGTGCATTCCTGGGCTGGAAAATTCAGACAATTTCCCTCAGTGAGAAAAATAATGTAGATACGAGATTTTCCAGGGGAGAAACTGACTCCAGGTATTCCAGGGTGAGAGCTTGAACTCTTAGATTAACAGAGAAAATACACGAACAGGGCTCAACCTAGCAAAAAAAAAAAAAAAAAAGCCTTTTAAAGGAACTCCATGGAATTTCATCCATTAGCGCTGGATATTTAGGAATTACTGGACTGATGATTCAAACTTGTGATATATTCATAAGGAAAAAAGTAAGAAAAAAAATAATCCCCAAGTTGGATCATGTTTTGTTAAACTAATGCTTTGTTAGTGCCACATTACAGGAAGTTCATTTGTTTAAAATGCAGTTATTAACTTTGCTTCCGTATCATGAAAAATAGATTAATAGCTGTGCCTTAAAGCAGCTGGAAATAAATGGATTAATCTTGTCACTTCCTCCTACCCCTCTCAATTGTCATGTTTTAATGTATTTGTTTTAAATAATTTGATAGGATACAGCAGTCAGCTGCCCTTTCTGTGTTTTCAACCTTCCTTTTGATGTCCAAGGTGCATCCCTGGCTTTGCTCTCTCCCCAGTTTAACAGTTGGATGATCACTGGGAAATGTCTGTGCTCCTCGGAACTCCTGGGGAGGTCACTTTGTCCTAGAAAAATGTGCTTTAATTCCCACTGGAGGCTTCATCCAGGAGAGAGGGGCTGCAAGCCTGATCTTCCCTTTGGGATGCTCTCCGAGGGATGGGTTCAGCCCTGTTTTGGGACCTGAAAAAAGGGGAAAAGGCATTATTTTAATGTGAACTCCCTGTGTCTGGGAGCACTATTATTTTTCTTTGGTGTTTTATATGGCTGTTTCTTGATCTTAAAAAGTTCCAAGCCCGAGCCAAGAGATCGGACACTCCCACGGATTCGTGTTCAGGTTGTTTATTGTTTCTTATCTCTCAGAGTCTGGAGCTGGCACAGCACAACCCGCTCCACCAAAATTCACAGCAGGAGTGACGCCTAAGAAGGCCGTCTTTACCTTTTTATCTCTTTCAGGAAAACCAACCAAGTTCCACAACGTATTATTATTTATCAATGTTTCCCAATTAATTTCTACCTTTTCTTACCATGACAGTGCTGCCTCCACCAATGCCCATCCCCATCGTCACAGCAGGAGATGGAGGGGAGAGAAGAAAGAGGAAGAGGAAGGGGCACCGCCCTTTGCCCTCCATGTTTGCTTTTTTCTCTCATTCCTCCATAAATCTAAACCCTACACTCACCCAGTGATAAGATAAGCTAATTACACATTTTCTTTCTATTTTTGCATTTCATCTCTCAATGTGGGCAGCGTTCTCCGATGACACGGCTCAAGCATAGAGTTCTGGGCTTTAGTCTCGAGTTCCGAAACTGCCTGGCAGGGCTCCAGACCCCCCTGGACAGTCCGAGGAATATTCTGGGCTGCCACAGAGCACCTTGCGGGCTTTCATGCGGCTCCGAGCGTTCCGTGATAAACAAAGGGAACACCTCCAAGCAGGCGGGTGGGAACGTTTTATTCCCACGAGTTTTCCCTCTCTGGGCAGTCCCAAGGTTCCCAACGCCGGCTGGGTGGGAGGTCTCAGTCCATCACGGGGGGCTGTGTTAGCAGGTTTGGATAGCCCTGGTTTATATCGGGACATTCCCGTTAGTGTTGTCCTCACGTCGCTGTCAGGCCCTACCCAGCTGGAGCTAATTGGAAAATCAGAGGTTAATGGTCACAAAAGATGACTTGGACCAATTAACTGGAATATTTATAACTTCTGTCTCTGTGTGAGCTTCGATTATAAATATTATTTTCACTTATCTGACGCTGGCAATAATAGCAATGTTTTAGCTGTTGAATCATCAGCATAATTTGCATTACAGATACATCCCCATTCGAAATTTTGGGGAGATTGCTGTTTGTCAAAGGGTGCCTGTTCTCTAAAGCAGAATCTTTTAAACTTGTCAGGAAAAATACAGATTATTTGAGGCACATCAAAGCTGTTGTAATCTCTGTGCATGGGGATTTGCTCTCCTTTAAAGTTCCTGCACTGGAACTCCCTGACTTTGTTGGGATCTCGGACTGTTTGGATGTTTGTAACAACAAAACCACGAATCATTTCCCTTCCGTTCGCTCTTTTTTCAAGTTCCATTTGCAAGATCTGAAGCAGCAAATTAATTGGATGCAGGGATTGATTTAAAAGTCAATGTCACGGTGACAACGGGCAATTCATAAAACTTCCCCAAGTGCCCTCGTGCTGGAAGTTGGGAAGTTTTTCCTCCTCTGGCATGAGAAAGAGATGAATCGAGAAGGATGGAAAAGGAAATCCTCACTCCTGTCTTCAACACCTGCTCTGCTGCAGCCGAATTTGCTTTTCTGCTGCCGTGGGTGGAACCACACGTGTGGAATTCTGCATTTTTCCCTATTCGGGTTGGGTAGGGAAGGAGGGATTTGCTTCATCACTGAGCCTGTGAGGATGTTGTTCTCCTGGAGACAGGAATTTCACTGGACTCTCTCAGGTTTTGTAGAAAACAAAACGTCTCAGCTCTGGGCAGATCCCTGTGATTAATAAAATCTAAGAGTTGTTCTCCTTTACAGAAGCGTTGAATTAAAGAAATCTAAATAAATGGTTATTACAACACTTTGAGGGGAGCTATTAAGACCAGGAAAAGTCCTTCAAGTGCATGTTGATATTTTCACTTCACCTGGGTAGTAAAAAGATGCAGAAATCTTTCTCTGCTCCTACTGCAAACAAATATTTGATTGTATTTGGGGAGGAAAATATCCTGTGGATGCGTTGCTTTTCATTCTCTTAGAGTGGAAACAAGATGTATCGAACTGGAAGAAAGGGAAACTTCGTTTTTAAACCAAATCTTTGGGATTTGAAGAGACTGTTAAATGCTTGGGGAAATACAAAATGGGTATTTTATTCCAAATTATCCCAGTTTGAGGTCCTTCTGATGCCTTTTCTTTGCACTGGTGACTGCCAAGATGCATTAATATAATTCTCAGAGATTCATGGGATCATTTAGGTTGGGAAAATCCTTAAGATCGAGTCCAAGCCCAGCCTAACCCTGCCAAGTGTAGCACTAAACCCCGTCCCCAGTGCCACATCCGAGTGAGGCCATTAATAATGGGAATATTCTCATAACTTCTGACACAGAGTCGCAAAAGCTTTGCTTTTCTAACCAAATTAGGAACTTCTTGGGTTTGTTTGGGTTTTTTGGGGCATTTTTTTTTAATATCAACGTTTAGAAGGGATTTTTAGGCCTCGTTTTATGTTACAACGCTTTATCAAAATTGACTTTAAGGAGTTATTAAAATGCTCATTGTTGGAATCTGCAGAGCAGGCAGCAGAGGAAGTTTCAAGGTAACAAGGACAAGCTGAAAATCTTGTGTGAGACACCAGTCCCAGTCCCAGGATGGATTTTGGGTCGTTCTCATGTAAAGCACTGGCTGGGTCACCACTGGAAAACTTCCATTGACTTTGTGGGAGACGTGATGAGGAATGAAGAATTCCAAACCTCTTTATTTAATTTCTAAGTATTCTGAGAGGTTCTCAATGTCTGTGTGGTGGGTTTTTTGTTGTTGTTGTTGTTGTTTGTTTGTTTGTTTGTTTTGTTTCTTGGGGTTTTTTGATGGTGGTTTCTTATGTTTGGGGTTTGTTGTTTTTTTTTTTTTTCTCTGTATTTTTTAGATTTTATATTTATTTTGGATCTTCCAGGGGTTTTTT
>VYXC01012815.1:0-26723 GCA_013397175.1 Platysteira castanea | reverse complement strand
TTTTTTTTTTTAGATTTTTTATTTATTTGGGCTTTTCCAGGCTTATTTAATCATAGTACCTGGTAGGAATTACTTGGTCTGATTCTTTGGCTTGCTCTCGATCCTCTAAGGATGACGATTGTCAGCAGTCAGAAACTCTTTTGAAACCTTTGTTTTTGCTGACAAAAACTTAGTGCAGCATCATGTTCTTGTACGGGTGGAGCTTAATAGGCTTGACTTGAAGGCGTCGTGGCAATGCAGGTAGAAAACCATCATTTACAACGGGGAGGATTTTCGAAGTTCAAAGCACATCATCTGTCCCTCAGTGTCACCTCCTGTCTCCATCTGTGTCACGCTGGTGACAAAAACAAGGAGAGCTGCTCCTGATGCTTTTGTTGCTGTAATTGTGGCTCGTGGCAGGTGACGCCTTCGGGTGTTGCTTGCACTCAGCTGGTGGCTTCCACTTCTGGCGGGGAGAAAACAAAATCAGATCAGAATTTCTTGGGTTTTTTTTCTGTGTGCTGTCATTTCCCCTTAGGGCAGAGAATCTTGTAATTGTTAAAATATTTGACTTTAGAGATGTGTGGTTTCTTCAGGATACTTCATTATGGTTGTGTCACTTGTGTCCATGAATAGCATTTAATTCCTTAGGAAAATCAATGCAGCACCCGCTGGGACTTCACTTTTCCTCAAATTTGCACTTTTATACCCCAATGCAGTGGAGCTGGTTTTCAAATGCAAATGTTGGCCTTCTTGGAAGTATTAAATTATTTATTTATTTGTTTTTTTCACTGAGAAGATTAGGGGAGAATCAGTAGCTGTATCCTTGCTGCTGTTCCCCTCACAAACAGAGCAACTTCATCCTGCAAAGCTGTGAATTGTGGTTGATACAGTGAGTTTGATGTNTTTACACCTTTTGGGCCTAGGACAGCCCGAGTGTCCTTGAACAGCTCAGAGAGGCTTTGTTGTGTCTGTCTGGCCTAAGAGAGCAGCTCACGAGCTACAAGAAACTCCAGAGTTACACACTGGGCAGTACAGGATTTGAAAAATATAGAAATTAAAACCTAAGGCATCATTCCCCCCCTTCAGTGTTAAAACTGTGCTTAAAAACCAGCTGGGCTTCTGCCCTTCAGTTTGGCTGTGCAGTTTATGAAGAAAGGACAAAGCAGATGAGATTAAATCTTTTCATTTGAATTATAATCCACACTCTTGCTTTATAGTGAAAACAAAACCACAGGGGGGTAAATTCTAAGCAGGTAGCAGAAACATTTTGGATGAGTACCAGAGAGGGAATATCTACATTTCCTTACATTTCTTTCCCTGTGTTTCTTGGTGTATAACGTACTTCAATCAATACCAAACAGCATTTTGAATATCATCCAGGAGCTGTTTCGGGTTTTGACCTCAGCTCATCGTTCCAAAGCTGAAGTGATGAGCACAGAATAAATTCTGCAGTGATCTGCCATTAACAGCCCCATTCTGGGGGTTGAATAAACCCAAACCATTTTAGTGGTTATGCAGTTCAGACTTTTTCCATTTGAATTCCAGTAAAATCTGTGCCTTTGCCTGCTCAGAGGAGTGGTTTTTGATGTCTCTCACTGATGTAATTCTTTGAGGTGTATTTTTATTTAGTATAATTGAAGAGGGCCAAAGCAAGTTTTAAAAAAATGGTAAAATATATTAAAAGGGAGAGAATTCTCTTTGCTGTTCAGGTAGGTTGACCCTCACTCAGATTTCCTGTTGATTTTGTTAGAGATCGTGTTCTGCTTTTTTTGGGGATGACCTTAATGTTCCAACTCTCAGGCGCCCAAAATTCATGTCCAAAACAGAGCAATGTCTCCCTTCTGATTCCACTTTCCAATCATTTTAGCCAAATGAGTCAAAGTTTTCTCCTAAATTTAAATTTATTTCCTAAGATTTTAACTCCCGACTTCCTTTGCTGTTACTTGCGAAACATTTTGAATTACCAAGTTGAAAGAAATTACTTTTACCAAGTGCCCTAAAGGTCTTTGGTGACTTGATCACAATAAAAAGAATGAAAGCAGTGGTGGAAAGTCTTGGTGGGACCTTTTTAGCAGATTTCCAGAGGGAAAAAAAGAATATGTGTCAACAACGACAATCTTGAGACTCTGAAACCCCAATTTGAGGACTGGTCCAGTTTGAGTTGGTAAATCCACTCTGACTTACTCAATCTCGTAGTTACAGAAAAAGGCCTAAAAATTAAAAACAACCAAATCCAGAACTCCAAAAACGCAACTGAAGAACTGTCAAAAAACTGGTGACAAAAGTGTTACCCCCCCTCTGTTACCTGCTGATTTACTGAAGAGGTGAGGGGGGAAAAAAAACATTAGAGCTCAGGTAATCATAACTTTTTAAGGCTGGAAAAGGCCTTTAAGATCAAGTCCAACTTCACTAAACCACGCCCTCAAGTGCCATTTTGGAACCCTTTAAAAAACCCTATCCGAGAACCTTTGCATCTCCTTAGAGACCATGGATGTGGATATTCCTTATTCCAGAGTTTCCAGTGCTTTTTTCCCCCTCAATCTAAAATAAAGATGCAGAGCCGGGCGGGAGGGAGGAATTGTGCCATGGCCTTTGCTGCCCACTCCTCCTCTTCCTCGCTCCTGCTGGAGCAGCAGCCGGGGAGAGCAGCAGGGAAGGAGGGGTGGGAGGTGCAGGGAGCAGAAGGAAGGAGCCTCCACGCAGAGCTCCGGGCTGTGGCAGCATCCAGCAGCTCGGCCTGCAGTAGTGAAGCTGTTTTTAACTCAGGAATATCACACAGAAATATATGTAATTCATCCAAAAAAGGGGGGAAAAAACCCCCTTTTTTAAGCCCATTGTCGCAGGAAGGATTCAGCCAAGCTCTGGGGATGGGAGGTGTTATAAATGAAAGCCAGATTATTGCAAAAGCAACACTAATTTATTAGAAATTACCAACAGCGTTTCGGTCATCAAAACAAGCACCACAATCGAAATATCGATGTGCCAAGCCTAGGATTTCGACACAGGGTGAACTGCCCCAAGTCCTGATGCCTGCCACACCAAAACTCGCCAGTTCACCGAATTCAGTCCTCTTTTGGGCAGTTTTTATACTGTTTGTTTTCCTTCTGGCAATGAAACGAACGGCTCTGCTTTATCCCATACATGATGACATCAGAATTCGAGTGCGGAGCCTCGTCTCCTCTGGGTTGAATAGAAACAACCAGAAACCCAAACCAACCATTTTGGGTGTGACAAAAGCAGGCGCTGGTCAAGATGTCTTGCTAACGAGTGGTTCTCCTCCGGAGATTGGGAGTAGTTAGCGCCGATGAAGACAAGAGCTTCTATTCAGAGTCCAGGTGGACACCTTGATAAATTTGATTATGTTGGAACCAGTCTTTGTATATGCCAATTCTGGGCTTGAAAGGAGAGTCTCTTCTTTTGTATTTCTTATGAAACCGGTTTTTTCTTCGGTTTCAGAGGAAAAGATTTCAAAACGGCGGTGCCCTCTCCTTACTTTTTATATTTTTATATTTAGCTTATTTTGCTATATAACCTTAGGGTTGTTTGTGAAATTCTAACATTTGTAACATTAACAGTCTCATAACATTAACTGTGGTAAGTAACTAATATGAATATAACAGTGTTTAGAGGTAACTACAGTGTTGGAAGTCAGATACACACATACAAAGAAATATCCATGGATTTTACGTGGGAATGTAATTAGGACCACAGAGGATAAACAGAAAAGATAAAAAAATAAACTTAACACTTAATAAACCCTAATTAGACATCGAGTTGTGCCCCTGCATTCCCTGAAAATTTATTTTATCAAATCCTTATTATATTTTACCCATCTGCACGAATTTTACACTATGTATTTATAACAGGAGGTATTGGAAATGGCAGCTGGGATGCAGTGACCTCAAGGAACCTCCTCTTCTCTCTTCCCATAAAAAGCATTTGCAGCAAACCCAGAGAAAGCCACCTCAGCAGTTTCCCCTCTCTTTCTAAATGGTTCCATCAGCCCCAGGAGGAGTCATTTCTTTTGAATTCCGTGCAGCTGCTGGGATGTTACGAGGAAATATTGGAAGAACAGGCCATTAGCATTTGTGTGAGAGTGGCCATTGACTTCAGCAGGAGTTACAAACCAGGCTCCTGGTGCTCTGTGAGGTAATCGTAAGGCTCTGCTTGAGGACTCAAACCTGCACAGAAATGCAGAGAATATTTGGGTTTATGGTTGTGGGAGCAGATAAGTGTCGAAGAATTATTTTCCTCAGAAGCAGCAAAATCGAAGAGGTCTTGTAGGATGGCACCATTCTGGGTGTTCTGAGGCAACGGGGAGGGGCTGAAATGGAAAATGGATTTATCTTTAAAAAGGTTTTTGGCTGAGTGATCAGTTTGTACAGTGAGTTGTGCCCCCCTGGATAGCATTTATCTTCCTGCAAATATATTTTGGAAGCCTCTTCCTCTTTGACAACAGAACTCCACAAACTGAAATCTGCCCTGTGGGGCTGATACTTGGTGGGGTTTGTCAAAGTCAAAGCCCGTGGGCAGCTCCTGCAGCCCTGCTGGGAGCAAACCCCAGCCTGGCTGAGGGAGAGGGGGATGGATCCGTTCTTCTCTGCGGAGAAATCCTCCGGCAGATGGGAAAGATGAATGGGATTAGTCACTGCAAACAAAAGGCACTGATGAGCTGAGTGCTTTTATTTGCACAGGCGTGAGTGGAACGCCACCAGTTGTAGGATTCGGAGCGTTGTCAGCTCAGGAAGAGCAAACTGAGGCTGTAATTTCGCTTGAGAGATGAGTGAAAAGACACATTGATGAAAATAATACTGTGGGGATCCTGGTGTTCCTGCTGCGGGTCAGAGGGAGGCAGAGCCCTCTGAGTCAGAGGATCCCACAATGGTTTGGGATGGAGGAGAGCTTAAAAATCACCCATCCCACCCCCTGCCGTGGGCAGGGACACCTCCCCCTGTCCCAGGGTGCTCCAAACCCCATCCAACCTGGCCTTGGACACTGCCAGGGATCCAGGGGCAGCCCCAGCTTCTCTGGGAATTCTATTCCAGGGCCTCCCCACCCTCCCAGGGAACAATTCCTTCCCAAATCCCATCTCAGCCTGTCAGATTGAAGCCATTCCCCCTGGTCTTGTCACTGCACCTCCTTGTGATGCTCCATCATCCCCTAACAAGGGTGTGGACCAGTGCCAGGCTGCCCCAGAGAGCTCCTCTCCCGAAATGCCAGCCAGCCTCGTGTGACAGCCCAGCCCTGCCTGCCCTCCCCCAGTGTCCCCAGCCCCTTTCCTGTGGGCACTGGGACCCTTCCCCACCCTAACAACTCCCCTGAGGTGTTCCAAGAGTGTTACAGAGCTGGTTCAAGCAGAGGATTTGCTTACCTGCCATCGATTGTTGTTGCTGCTTTTAAGCTTTGCGGCCTGGTTTGACAGTGGTGGTTTGGGTTTGGGGTTTTTTTGGTAAGCCTGTAAAGTTGGAGGGCGTTTTCCCAAGCCTAGTGAAATTTAGTTAAAAATAGGAATAAAAAGGGTATCTGGAAAACGATTTAGGCCTCCAGTGTCTTCTGGCTCAAAGCTGTAAAAACAGTTGTGGCTTTGCCTTTTGCAGTTTTTTATAACAATGGATAAAAAGCAATTCTTATTGTTGGGCACCAGCACAGGATGTCCAGAGAAGATGTGGCTGCCCCTGGATCCCTGGCAGTGCCCAAGGCCAGGCTGGACGGGGCTTGGAGATACCTGGGATAATGAAAGGTGTTAAAACATGATGTTTAATGTCCCTTCCAACCCAAACCATTGTGTAATTCTATGAATTTTTTGACTATAAATTGGGACAAATATGCTCAGTGGCAAGGCTGGGCTAAATTCCTGATAAATATTACTTCAAAATCATTATGTCCTGATATTTTTCCCTGTTTATTTATTTATTTTTCTTCTTAGAAAGCAGTTTCCTAATGTCACCAGGCCCTTACCCACCTTGTCCCTGGGTGACCTGCACCCCTCTGGGTGCCACCAGCTGCCTCAGGCTGTCTGGCCTCTAATTAGGCAGCTCCCATAACGAAGTTAGTGAGCAGGAACAGAGGGTTTGGTGCAGCTTGTGAAGTGCCAATCAATGAGGAGACTGACATGTTATGGCATTTCTTTCAAGGCTGGAGACAGATGAACTGAGAAGTTGGTTGCAGAATGATTTTTTTTTTCCCTCCTCCTACCCTGCAAAGCTAAAGCCCAGAAATTTCTAAATTAGGCTGTGGCTGTCTGATGTGAAGTGTCGGTGAGTTTGCTCCCAGGTTATTCCATATTCTTTAATAGATCCATTATTTTCATAGAATCCCAGAATATCCTGTGTGGGAAGGGACCCACGGGGTGATCCAGCCCAGCTCCTGGCCCTGCACAGGCACCCCAACATTCCCAGCCTGGGCATCCCTGGGAGAGTTTTCCCAATGCTCCTGGAGCTCTGGGAGCCTCGGGGCCGTGCCTATGCCCTGGGTGTGTTTGGGAAAACACAATAAACGACGCTTTCACACCTGCCAGGTTCAGCAGAAAGGAGGGGAAAAAGCAACTTTATTTACATATGTCACATCTTATAGAATTTTCAACTCCGCCAGGGACTGGAGGACATGTCACTTCCTCCTCAATCCCACTGGAGAAAAAGGATGCTCATCAAACTTTCTCTTATCACAAAAGGAATGAGAAACAGAATAGACGGTTAAATAAACATCAGCTATTGTTTATATGAAACTGTGTGAAGAATTTCTGACTCCAAGGTTAAAACAGAAGGCTTAGCAAGACATCTGGGGAGCCTTTCCCTCCCCTGGGAATCTGTTTTAGAAGACAACATTTACAATATCCAGGTCAAATGGCTTCTGGTTGTTGCTCATGACTTGCCTTTTGATTTCCCAGCCTGAGATGAGGGCACTGTGCATTAATAGTAAGGGTTTAATCCCCTGTGTCACTCGAGCTTTGTTAAACCACTGTATTCATGCTTCTCACTATCCCCACGTGATTTATGTGTGTCCCACAGGGAAAGGGCTGCTCTGCCATGGTGCTTCTGTGATTAGATCATGAGTTCCACCAGGCTGGCACTGATCTTGGCCAGGATGCTCAGAGAATAAAGCAGAAGAGCCTTATCAAGGAGATAAGAAATACAGCTTCCCCTTGTCTGCAGCGCAGGAGCTGCTGCAATTTAAAGCTTTGCCCGTGGAGCTGTAGCTGTGCACGTGTGATTCACACAGAGCAGGAATCATCCGAATAAAATAAATCATCCTGGAGAAAAGTCCCCGTCCAGCCCTGGAACCTGGGGAGTGAGGCCATGTTGCCCTGGTTTTTGCTAAGCCTTCTGTTTTTAACCTTGGAGTCAGATTCTTTCTCACAGTTTCATGTAAATAATGGCCAATGTTTACTTAATGGTATTTTCTGGTTTTCATTCCTTTTGTGAGAAGAGAACTTTGATGAACATCTTTCTTCTCCAGTGGGATTGAGAAAGAAGTGACATGCTCTCTAATCCCTTGTGGAGTTGGGAATTGTATAAGAATGTGACATATGTCAATAATAAAGGGTCTTTCCCCTCCTTTCTGCTGAACCTGGCAGGTGTGAGAGCCTCTTTATTGTGTTTCCCCAGACACAAGGCCAGTGCTCCGGTGGGAGTTCTCTCCCTTTCCCTTCAGCGCTGCTCCTGTGGCCCTGCAGAGGCACTCAGGATTAATCTGCTGGTAATGCTTCATCAACAAGGGATTACTGCAGCAACTGAAGGAATTAGAGTGAAAGGCTCTTTTCTGTTGCAGGCCCGAGTTAAACAAAAGGGGAAGGAAATCCTGGAATATTAGCAATATGTTCTATTCAGTCGTGGTTTCGATGGGCTGAGCTCTCCAGCCACTTCAGGACTTGTCCAGAATATCTTTATAAATAGTAACAGTTTTGAAACAAGCACAGCATTTCCTCTCATAGTATTAAATGTAAGTGTGCTGTTTGGCTCACTCGGAACATTTGCTTAGTTCGTAGAGTCTCAAAATGTGATTTAGAATATTGATGGCAATAACCTTTCTGATTTATAAAGTTTTTTCTTTTTGTTTTTGTTAAGAGGCTTAACTACTGGCAAGTTTAAGGTATGAACTCCTGGCATCAAAGAACATAAAAATCCTCGCTTGCTCTAAAGGATGATTTAAAGGCCAAAAGGGATTTAAAAGGTTGGTTTTCTCCAGAATTATGGTAACCTGTTGTCTGAAATAATTTCCCATGAGCTTGCTTAGACAGGAAAAGAAACTCAGTCTGCATTACTCAAAATTATAAATGCATAATCCTCTCACATCTCCATGGAATTGTAGAGGAGGAAAAGGTGGAGTGCTGAAATTTGGGTTTGGGGGGCAGCCGCTCCTGAAGCTCTTCCACATCTCATTATCTGCTCCTCTCAAGAGCAGGGGTGTCCGGATCCAAGCAGGAAAATGAAACCACGCTCTAAATCTGAGCAAGAATCCTTGAATCCCTGACTGAGCTGATGATCCCTGAGATTTCCCTTGCTCCACGTGCAGTCCTGGCCTGGCCTGAACGAGCTCACACAGACACGGCACTAAATCCTCTGGCTTTGTTCCAGGGGGGATGGAGGGGAATGTGGGGGCTTTGAGGAGTGAAGGAGTTTTTGCCCCACCTGATCTTTGGCACTTGGCTGAACCTGGCTCCGGGCAGCTGCTGGATTCCTCCTGGAGCTGGCTCTGGCAGCCCAGACTCGTGTGTTGTGTGTGATTCTGAGCACCAGGGGGGCTCTGCTGCCTGGAGCCTTCGAGCACAGATGGAGTTCACGTGGGGATTCAGCTGCAGAGGAAAGATTTCACTTCACTTTTTCCAATCCCGTCAGCTGTACGCACTCACCTGGATTGTTGCACCCATCACCAGTGCTGAGGCTCCTGTTATTCCCACTGCAGGATAAAGCTGTTTTCCATGTACACTTTATCCTCCGTGTGCTCCCTGAAAGGCTCTCAGCTGAGAGGACTTGATGCTCAAGCTTCTGCTTCTCCTAAAAGTCAGGGAGGCCTTTTGCTCCAGGCCAGAGATCAGAGAAAACCAACAGTGAATCAAAGCTGACAGGTGAGAAGAAATGATTTTCAATTCTCCACATCTGTAAGAGCTCTCTGTAGAAGTGAATTCACTGAATGCCATCATTCAGTGTCGCCCTGGTTTTTCTCAGCCTCCTGATAATTTACATATTTGGAGTCAGATTTTCACACACTTTCATGTAAACAATAGCCAGTGTTTATTTAACTGTATTTTCTGTTTTTCATTCCTTTTGTGAGAAGAGAAGGTTTGATGAGCATCCTTTTTCTCCAGTGGGATTGAGGAGGAAGTGACATGTCCTCCAATCCCTCATGGAATTGAGAACCCTATAAAGTAGGAGAAATGTGAATAAAGCTTCTCTTTTTTCCTCTTTCTGCTCAACCTAGCAGGTGTCAGTTTCCTTTATTGTGTCCTTTACCGACACAATTCAGGCTTTATTTCCTCAAAAGCCTTGTTCAGAGCCTGCACAATGCTGTTCAAAATCTGCTTCTTCCCGCTTGCCCATCAGCTATGTTAATTTATTATTATTTACCATAATGTAATTCTAACTCCAATTAACTTATAATTAATAAGCACTTGACATTTTCAGAGTACTTCAGAATTAATCCTGTCAACGCGCCTCTAAGCAGTTGTTGTTGTTAGAGATGAGAGAATCAATTTTCAGATTATTCATATTTATTGAAATGGAGTCGGTCGCGAGGGGAAGAAGAAAGAAAACGCGGCGAGTGAAATCCGAGCGTTAGTGATCTCAGAAGTTGGGCCAGTGGGAATTCAAGTGGTTTGGGGCTTTTAGGGAGCCTGGAGCAGGCAGTGCTGCCCTTGGAGCAGGGAGAGGGTGGGATGGGAGGTTGTTGTTGCTTATTGTATGTCCCGGAGCAGAGAGAGAGATGCAGGAGGCAGGGAATGTCCAGCGAGAGTGACTTCATTTAATTATTTACAGCTCTTTTATAGGACAAGTTCCTCATGATTGATTTGGTTAATTCCTTAACCACCCCAGGGGGTGATTGGTCAAATTATATTCACAATATTTTTCTGCTAGGACTATAAACAATTAGCAGGTGTCCATAGTTATCAAAAAACTGTGCAGGTAACTTCTGTGAGAATTTCTCATGGGACTAGAGAAAAGCAGAAAAGTTCCTGCCAGCAGCAATTTTTGTATCCATGGGGGGTGGCTCTGGGAATTCCAGGGGCTGCCTGTGGTGTGCAGGGCTCGTGGTTTGGGGTCTCCAGACCTTGGTTTGCCCCCCTGGCTGGGAGAGGCACCTCTGGTGCTTTCTGTTGGCCTTGGTTGTTGGGACTCCAGTGGGACCTTCCTCCCTGTGAGAGCCCAAGGCCAGAGGGCCCTGGTTTGGTGGGGAACAGCACTGAACGCCCCTGTGTGCACCCCCGGGCACTCCATAGGGTCACAGAACATCCCACAGGGATATCCCGTGGTTCTGGAATGCCAGGGGTGGGTGGCACGAGGGCTCCATGGCTGGGGTCATCCCTGCCCTGTGCTGAGACCAGGCCTAACCCTGGTTTGCAGTGTTAGGATCCTGTCTGTGTCACCCTGGGTTGGTTTGGGCTGAATCCTTGATAGGTTTTGCAGCCAATATTATAAATTTTTTTAAAAATTATCACTACTTTTTTGGGGGATGCCTGTACTGTTTGCTGTTGTTTCAGCCCTCGGGTGACCGGGCTCCCACAGGAGATGGTGCCCGGGTGTTTGCTCCTTGCCCTGGGACATCAGTCCTGCCACCACTCACTGGTGAAAAAATCAACTCCATCCATCCCCACCAAGGGATAAATTACAGATATCCTTATTCCATTTCCTTCCCTGGACTCCTCAGTGATGTTCTCCTGCTCCAGCCCCTCACCTTGGTGCTCTGCTTTGCCCTGGGCTGTCTGTAGGTGAGAGCCTGAGCTGGCAGCCCCCACTGGAGGGACAATGCCAGCCCAAGGACAGATTTGCTCGGTGTCTGAAACATTCCCAGCTCCTGCAGTTCCTTTCCCACCTTGCTAAAACCCTCCTTACTGCTCTCCTCCTGTCCTTTGTTACTTCAAATTCCCTGGACTCAGGCACAAGCATGATCTTACAGAGATACGAGAGCTGGGGGAAGGTTCTGCTGCTGGCCAGAGCTGGGTTTTACTTATTGTCCTGGATATTTGAGGTACATCCATCACTTTTGGGCTTTGCTGCCTGCTGTTCCTGATTCCTGGTGTCTCTCAGGTGCCTCCACTGCAGAAAGGGTGCCCAGCTCTCCTGTCGGGGTGTCAGACCCCAAGTCCCCTGCTCCTCCTTCAATCCTCCCATTCTCTTGTTTCCCACCAGGAAACATTCTGGGAATAGATCTTTCTTCTCCTCATGTCTGTGAAGGAAAGGCCAAACCACACAAATCACTGCATGTTTTAATTGAAGCGGGTAATTTTCCAATTTTTTTGGTCAGTCTCCAATTGACAAATCAGTTTTTCACGGAGCCTCGGCTTGAGAGACCAATTCAGCACTTGGACATAATAGGAGGGGGAAAAAAAAATCCCTCTTATAAATCAATTTTAACAGGTCAAAACTGTAATCCTTTCACTTCTTCGCTCCCTGGAGATACCCAGTGCAGCTGCTATTTAAAAAACAAACAAGCAGCTCGCTATTGACTTCAGTCAGGACCAGATAAGACACTATCTATGCACGAGCAAGAAAATTCTTGCAGGAGATGTAGAATATAAGACAAGTAGATTATCTCCCATGCAGAGTTATTTCTCCTTTTAAATAATAACAGATTAGCATGCCAGCTTCCAAATCAATAACTCAAGTTTAACTTTCTCCCCAAGTTCTCTCAGAAAACCTTTCAAAGATTTTTTTTTTCTGTCGTGCCAAGATAAAATGTGAAAGCACCAGCAGTTGGTTTCTTTAAAAATAGTGCTTTTATCTTTGTTTTGTAGGACTTGCTTGAATTATTCGTATCCTTCAGAATAAAAGATGCTTAATTTATGAATTTACCTGAGCAAATCCATAGATTTCATAGGGATGTTGATGTAATTCTTTCACATGAAGAGCCCCAAGTATCTGTGAGATATAAAATCAACCTCAAAAATCACCCTCTTCTCAAAATTAATACTCAATTAAATTGTTTTAAGCTTTAATAGCAAATCCACTAAATTTGGAATGCACGTGTTTATAGCAGCACCTAAAGGTGAGTTTAATGCCTGGTCAGGTATTTGTGGAGAGCTTTAGATGTGGAGAGCTTCAACTAAATATAAAAAAAATCCCAAACTGTGTTAACAAAAGAAAGTTTAAAAGATTTCTCTTCCTGGAGTCCTAAATTAGGAGTTCTTTTATTGTGACTGAGTCTCCCTCATTGCTGATTTATCTTCTTACTACCTTAAGTGACTTAAAAACAACAGCAAGAACAACATCAAAAAAAACAAAAAAACAAAAAAACAAACCACTCACGAAAAGATCTAAACAAAAAACCAAAAAGAAAGTGAAAGACAAAGATTTATTTGCAAAGTTTCACTTTCTACAGTAGGGCTAAATCTGCACTTTTTAAAACTCCAGATGAGTAACGAGCTGAAGGTCTAAGTGGAAAAGTAAATAAATTAAACAAGCCTGAGTTCTTCAGTTGTTGAATCTTCTCCTTTTCCTCTCCTCGGTTCAGTAAATCACTTTTTATGGCTGGTAAAGATGCAGAAATTTACATCCTGTCCCAAAAATAAACAAGCAGGAGTAAGGGCAGGAATGAAATCCTTGGTTCTTTCCCCCTTTTTCCCCCTTTCCCTTCCTTTATAGTCAACTGATCTGCTGAAATCATTTACTGCCACATTTGTAAGAACCCTCAGCCCTATCCTAGGAAAAATAAATTGATAGTGGGATAGCAAGGAGTAAAATAATGGGATGGCATTGATTTCTTAAGCAATGCAACCCTTGCATCGCTCTGCTTTGGGCACAGGAAGCTGTTTTGAAAGGGGAGACTGCAAAAATCCCACCCTCAGAGCCCTTGGAGAGTGGCACAGAAATCATTCCATGGCAGGGCCTCGGTGCTGGGATCCCTGGGGAATGGGGGCAGGAATCAGCTCAGATTCACCAGGGCTGCTCCTGGATTTCCCGAGAAGGTCACATTGGAAACTGGCAGAAAAATTTCAAGCCTCTGTGTAGCTTTGCCATGTTTAATTCATCTTTGGTCTCTTCTTTTCTTTATGCTGGGTCCTAAACCTTTCAACTGATATTATAAAATCTGGGAAGAAATGAGTGTTCTGAGCTGGGAACCAATGAGAGCTGGTGGCTGAGATTTGGAAAGATCAGCATTTAATAGTTGTGCCCGTTATCAGCTTTGATGTGGGCACCGAGAAAATAAAGCTGTCCTTCTCAGTGGACACGAAGTTCAGCTTAATGCGACACAGCAGGAGCCTTAAAATCGCAAAGTTTGGCACAAGAGTCAGGGAAAAACTTTTAAAAGATAATTCTGAGCTCATTCACATGCCCTGTAAAATGCTGGAGAATTCCAGGGTGTTTACAGCTGCCAGCTCCTGCTCACCTGAAGTCAGGGGGATGTTTCCAGTGCCCCGGAATGAACCCATATTTTCCAGATATTAGATGTATAAACTGAGCCAGTGACTCAGAGAAATACTGACATTGCTTACCCAGCTGTGCTTGCTTGGTTTCCTACTTCCCACATGATGTGTTCCCCAAAGTTACGTTTTACCAGGCTGCAGAGGCTGTAAAATATGCAGATCTCTGTGGTTTTTCCTGCAAATTTGGACGTGCCTGTAGGTGCTTAGTCACAAGCAAGTCTGAGACTAATTGTCTTTTCTAAAAATAAGGGAATCTACACCAGAAGGGGAGGCTCAAAGGGCTTGTTAAAACTCTTGCAAGCTAAAGCAAAAGTTTCCCTGAAAGGAGCCGCATTCAGCACTTATTTGATGGGTGCCTGGGTAAACAGAACATTTGTGCTACCCAGGCATTCTGAATCTCGGTGATTTTTGCATTTGCTCGCTCCAGACAGATCTGCAGAGCTGTGCCTCCCCGTTTCAGGCTGCACATGCTGTGCAGTCCCTGCCAGGGACGTGCCAAGTGGCAGCTCTGGTGACGGGGTGACAGCGAAGCTGAGCAGCAGTTTTATTGTCTGTGGGCTCAGGTGCTGCTCAGGCACAGATCTCAAATGGTGTCGGCCCCGCATCGAGCTCTGGGCTGATCAGAAACTCGTGGTACTTTCCCAAACAACGTGGGAGGAGAGCTTCCACTTCTGAGCGAGCTTAGAGTGTCCATAAAAGCATCAAACAAAAGCAGGGGCAGCAGGCTCTCGGGAAGGGGAGAAATGTGCTCGGCTTAAATTGGGAAAAAACCAGCGACAGTGCTTAGCAAAATGTAGTAAAAGGTTTGTGAGTTGTGAGGGAGATGTAGAAACCTCAGTCCTGTCCCTGCAGAAAGGAGAGAGGAAAGGCAACAGCACTTGATCACTTTGAGGGGCTGTTGGGGCCAGATGACATCAACAAAAGCAAGAGATCTCAATTCCAAAGGTGCTCCCCGAGCCAGGGAGGGGAGAGTTCTGTTGGCTTTGTTCTGGAGGAGGAGTTGTTGTTAAGTAGCGTGATTTAAACTGGAATACTGGAGGGTTAGGTGGGATATTGGGAAGGAATTCCTGGCTGTGAGGGTGGGCAGGCCCTGGCACAGGGTGCCCAGAGCAGCTGTGGCTGCCCCTGGATCCTGGAAGTGCCCAAGGCCAGGCTGGATGGGGCTTGGAGCAGCCTGGGACAGTGGGAGGTGTCCCTGCCATGGCAGAGGGTTGGGAAATGATCTTTAAGGTTCCTTCCAACCCGAACTTATTACCTTAAGTGACTTAAAGTTACCTTAAGTTTTCTATGATTCTATGTTCCTGAGAAATCTCAGTTTTCTATCTTAATCAGGTTCCTTATCTTTATGAGGAGTGACAAACAGAGGGAGCTTTCTTAGGAGAAGCAGCCCAGCCAGCTGCACACCCCATTTTGGTGTCAGCACAAACGCTCTGGAGCGTGACTGGTTTTAGTGGGACCCATCTAGGTGGGCACCCCCACCTGCACGGAAATGAATCCTCCTGGCAATAAATCTTCAAACTGAGTATTTCAGGTCTTCGAGGTTTTTAATGTGCCCCTGAGTGAGCAGACTGAGCAGTTCCAGGTGGAGGTGGTTGTTCCAGGAGGGCTGAGCTCCTTGGAGATACACAAAGCTGCCTTCTCAGGGCAGCTGCTTCTGTGGAAAAACTGGCTGCAGCAGGAAGATTTGTCTTCATTTTCCCACTCCAGAGATTTTCTGTTGCCCGTTCCCAGGTCAGCACCTCCCTTGCAGCTTGTCAGCTTCTGTGGCTGCAGTAGCTGCGAGTGGCTGTGGGGTGTGTTTAGCTAAAAAAGAGCTTTTCCCTGGCACCCTGGGCCCTGTTCTGGTGCTCCTCCACAGGGAGAGGGAATCCCCCACAAGGACTGTGTGCTGTGTATTATAAGGAAAAGATCTGGGAGGTTGTTCAGGAAACTCTTTGTTCATGAAATTTTGGAATGGTTTGGCTTGGAAGGGAGATCCAGGACCATCCCACTCCACTCCCCGCCTTCCACTGGACCAGGTTGCTCCAGGTCCCATCCAACCTGACCTTGAGCACTTCCAGGGAGTCCTTCTCAAACAGTTTCATATCCTTTTAAATTTGGGACTGTGGATTTTACCTTGGTTGTGTTGAAGTTGCACCTTCAGCAGGTAAACCTTCAGAGATCCCACATCAGCAGTGGGTTTGGGATTTCCAGCTGGCTGTCACGACCAGACGGAAAAAAACGACCACATTTTTGTGTCTCTTCTGCAAGTTCCTGCTCCCCCACTTTGTGGAGCGTGGGGATGTTCAGGTGGCTCTGGAGCTGGGCTGGAATTTGCAGCTGCACAGGAGGTGAGGAACTGAACAGTCCTTGGAGCTGAAAATGCTGAGCGTGTTCAACTGCAAAGACGGAGAGATTCTGAAATAATCCCCTTGCCCCTGGAAGAGCCTACTGGTTCCTTACATCGTGGAGAAAGAGTTGGCAATTAAAACTAAAATATATCCACAAAGGAAATAATTAAAAATATTATTTGTTTATGCTAATCCATTGAACGGGAGGACGTGTGCGTGTTCTACTCAGCTCATAATTATTAAGTATTGTGCAAAAACAAGCACAATTACTCTAATTAATAGAAACACGAGCTGAGATGACTTGCTAGGGAATGTTTTGTGGTATTTCAGTGTTGCAAAGTGTTTGGGATTTGAGAATTGATTGGAATAATGCACGGTGAGGTGATACAGGCACATGGATTCATGACAACTGACAGTAACTAATGCAAAGCAAAGCTTGAAATGTAAAATAATTTCATTTCTGTTTTAATGTAGTTAAGCAGCCTTTAGTTCCAGGTTTAACTCCTCCAAACTCCTCCTCTCCAATCTCCACAGAAGCTGCAGAAGAGTTTTGTTAGAACCAGACCAGCAAAACTTGTCTGAGTTCTGCAGGGGAGGGCAGTAAATGTTGCTGGGAGCTAAAGGAGACAAAGAGGCTTTGGTTGGTGCAATTAAAGATCAGCTTTGTCATAATCATAAAGCAGAGTTTCAAGGTCCTGGCCAAAGGCTGCTCTGTCTTCATTAATAAATTATGGTCCTGACTGCAATGTTTAATTATTGGCAAGGGTCTTTTGTTTTCCCCCTCTCTGGAGCAGTGCTCCCACTCTGATACTTGTGGGGGGGAGAAAAAAAAATCCCAATTTCAGCTTGTCCAGAGCTTTAAACACATCAAACCACGTCCTAATGAGTTTTGTGCTTAAAATTTTATGTTACCCGACTGTAACATTTCAGGACTGTGCCCTTTGGCTTCTGTTCCTGAGGAAGGTGCTGGGCTGGAGGCTGGGAGCACAGGCAGGGTCAGATTCTGTGCTCACATTTTGTCTGATTGGCACGGAAAAGTCATTAAAGGAAAGCTTCCAGAACTCCGAGTTAAGAGTTCATCCCCAAAGTTGTTCATCAGGAGCAGGAAATGTCTCCTGAGCTCTCTCCGGGAGAGTTACGGGGCAGGGAACCACGAAGGTGTCCCAGAGGGGAGTTACAGTGCCCAGCCTGGCTGAGAGGCCCCTGCTCAGCAGGAATTTTAGGGGATCCAGCCTAGAAAAACTCCCCTAAACCACCGGATATTTTCATCCAATGTTTGGGAATATAAGTTGTTAACTGGAGCAAACTGCTGCATCATTTTGATATTGTTCTACTGAAAATAGAAACCCGGGTGTTTGGAAATGGGATGAAGAGAAGAAAAGTCAATCTGAGATTCCTTGCTGAATTATTTAGCGTATTGACAGGAGGAAGGAGCTGCTCAGTGGTTTCCCCCACGTTCGTAATGCAAGGTGAGCAGTAAATACCAGCCCTTCTTAGCTCAGCCCCCCGATTTATGGCTTCATTAATGAAATGGATGGAATTTCTTTTATTCATTCCTTATTCAAATAGTTTGGAGGAAAATATATGTTTTAAATCAAATGCAGTGGAATTTCTAATGAAGCCTCCAGAGGAACATGGAGTGAATATTCAAAGAAATGTCTATATATACTGATCCTAGAATAGTTAATATATTGGTAAGGAGAGCAAAATTCATCTCAGCTCAGCCATACCATGCAGGATTTCTAATTCCCTAATGTGATGGATAGAACTAGTGTTGAATTGCTGAAATAAAAAAATAATTTAAAATAAAATATGAGGTGTTAAATATATAGAGTTGTTTTCTGTGGGTGGTACAGTCAGCAAGAGAACTCTTGGGATCATGGGGAGTAGTAACAAATCCTAAAGAGGAGAGATCCAAGGAGCACATATGGGATGTGTGGTTTGGTTTAGTTTGGGTGCTTTAATTACCATTTTTATGGATTTATTTAAATCTGGCACGGGAGGAGCAAGCAGCACCTCTGTGATCCATCTGCTGCTGTCCCTCTGGGAGGTTTGAGGGCTCCTGCAGCTGGAATAGAGCTGGACCAGAAAACAGCATTCCAATGCTACAAAATGAGGAATTTAAAGGTGGAGGTTATGGCTGTGTCCTCAAGGAAGGAACTGTGGGGGGAAAGATGGGCTCCAGATGTCCTTGGATTGGGCTGGACAGGCCTTGGAACAACCTGGTCCAGTGGAAGGGTGGGAACCAAGAATCTTGAAGGTCCTGTCCTGCAGAAACCAGTCTGTGGTTCCAGAAGAACTCATCCTGTCATAGGTTATAGTGTAAAATAGGCCCCAAAAAGTATTTTACCCTTTTCATGAGCTGCTGAGACCAGGTGGGGTGGTGCTCCCTGCCTCCTCCCTCTGGATTATCTCCTGTTCATGGCCCAGCAAGGCCTTGCCCATGGCTCACACAGAACTGGCTCCTGGATTATCTCCTGTTCATGGCCCAGCAAGNTATATATATGTATATTAGTAAAAGAACTGTTATTCCTATCCTCCATATCTTTGCCTGAAAGCCCCTTAATTTCAAAATTATAAAATCGGAGGGAGGGGAGTTGCATTTTCCATTCCAAGGGAGGCTGCTGCCCTCCTTAAGCAGACACCTGTCTTTCAAACCAGGACACATCCATCCAGCATTTCTCCAGTGTATCTGTGCTAGGAACAAGGTGGGGAGTCAAAAACAGGTGGAGAATTCCTCTTCTCCAGTGTGGGGAGGTTTCTCTGGTTCCTGAGTGGGGGTTTGTACCTGGAAAGCTGAATCTGTCCTTGTGCAGCATCTGGGGCCTGTGGGGCAGTGGGAAGAAGGAGATAGGGTGGTGAAGTAGAGCTTTTCTGGGAGGAAATCCCGTTCCTGTGCAGCTCGTGGAGCAGCTCTGTCTCTCCAGTGACCTGTGACAGATCTTTCCAATGCCATCCTCTGCTTACATGGAAAAATAGTCAGGAATGTTTATATTGTTGGCATTTTCCTTGGGTTGCCTCCTTCCAGTGGAGCTGAGCTCAGTCTGTCCACAGGAATACAATCTCTGGTTTCTGTGCATGGAAACCTTGCTAGGCTGAGCTTGGGAATGAGTTTTCCTCTGTGAAATGGGCTGGGGTTCTGCTCTCGTTCGTTGATCAGTGTTCTCCTGAAGTTGTCCTCGGAGTTGTGTTTTGGTGTATAACAACCTGCTTCCGCTAATTAACAAAAAGTTAGGAGTGAGATTCCCAAGGGAAATTAGTGTCAGGATCAGTTCATAGAAATAATTTCACCTTCTGCTTGATCCCATTTTTGTACTATTAAAAATCCCATTTTCGTACTATTAAAAATCTGTACAGTTTAATTTTAACAATTTCTGGCGTTGGTTGCTTTAATGCTGGCTGGAGTTCTGTTCTGACACTCCAGCAATGACAATATTTTTCAGTGAAGCAGCTAAGCTGACTTTTCACCTGGAGAGGGAACTTCAAACAGGCCGAAATCCTATTTTTTAATTACATTTTGACTACTGAAGTTTTATTTTCTTTGGTCAGACATTAAAGGAGCAGCTTTGTGGCATTGTCAGCCTTGCTGTGGGTGCCTTCTGTGCTTGGTTCTGAAATGGAGCCACCGTGTTTTCCTGGAGAGGAAGGAGTTCACAGTTGTTTTGCACCGCAGCTTTTAATAAAGGAATGGAGCAATATTTGTAACTCTTTATTATCCCCATTTATGATTTAAATGGAGAATGCTTTGGTGTCTGGAGTTCCAGCTGGAGCTCGATACGTTTATGGCTGTTCCATTTGTTTGTTTGTGCCTTATCACGGCTTTGGGTGTAAATCTTGGTGTAGCTCAGCCGAGGCCTGGAGAAAGGCAGCGTCTCAGAGGGGATGAGATTCCGTGCACGTGGAGAAGAATTTGGAAGTTTGCTGGAGGTGCAGTTAGGGTGAGAGGCAGTGGGGTGGCTGTGAAGGTTGGAATTCCCTTCCTGAATCCCTTCCTGCATTTCTGTCTCCAACAGTGCACACAGAGTTATCTAACTTGTCCCACACCAGGAGAGGGCTGAGCTGGGCTGGGAGAAGTGGGATCTTCATGGATATTAAATATTATGAGGAAATTGCTATGAGTTTGGCCATCCTAATATGAAAATAAAAGCCTAAATCAATATCGGGGTCACAGAACCATTGAGTTTGCCATTGAGTCCAACCATTGCCCCAGTGCTGCCAAGGCCACCACTAAACTGTTGTCCTGTTTTTTGCTAAGCCTTCTGTTTTAGCCTTGGAGTCAGAGATTTTCACACAGTTTCATGTAAACAACGGCCAATGTTTATTTAACCATCTTTTCTGGTCTGCATTCCTTTTGTGATAAGAGAAAGTTTGATGAGCATCCTTTTTCTCCAGTGGGATTGAGGAGGAAGTGACATGTCCTCCACTCCCTGGTGGAGTTGAGAACCCTATAAAGTATGAGAAATGTAAATAAAGTTTCTCTTGTCCCTCTTTCTGCTGAATCTAGCAGGTGTGAGAGTTTCCTTTATTGTGCCTTTATGAGCACACTAAACCACATCCTCGAGTGCCACATCCACAAGGGTTTTTGTTGGGATCCACACGTTTTCCATGGAGCTGAAGGTCCCATTCTCGATTTGTAACTTTGAGTCTGTCCCAGCTGGGTTTCAGGACCTCTGGGTGCTGGGTCTTTCTGCTGCCTGTAAGGAAGCCCAGGTTTTTAATTCAGTGCAAATCACACGAATTTCTTCATTCTGTAGAAATCCAGCGTCAGATTCCTTTTCAGTTCCTGAGACTTTAACAAGTGAACCACTAAGAAGTGCACTGAGAGAACAAGAGCTTCCAGAAAGAAACACTATGGCCTGTTTTAAAAAATCTTTGTTGATTTTTGAAGCGTTTTAATTAGACACAGTACAGTAGGATAGTTTCAATTTTTTTGTAACTGCTAAATTGTCCTCTTTAAATTATTTCCTTTTAAGTGGCAAAGCTCTTTAAAGACGATTACTTTATTCATCTTCAGTCTGGGAGGGCCAGGCACTGAGTGAGAAATTAGAGTTGAAGGGGGTTTTGTAGAGAGGCTGGTCCCAGTCCTCCTGCACATGCCGGCAGCAGCCAAATCAATTTCCAAACTTTGATTTGTTCGTAAAAATTATTTTGACAGATGGCATGTGCAGGGGCAATTCAAAACCCGGCTTTTATGGCGTGTTTATGATGCTTTGTAAATAACTGCGTGGTTTCTCCTGAAGAAATAACATCTTAAAAGATGATTACATCTGAGGCTGTTCTGCTTAGCTCAGGCTAGCACAAATCACAGAGGCTTTCTATTAAAGCAAGTCCTGCTCGTTGTGTTTTATTGTGCAGCACCATGGCTTGGAATGATTGTTTCCTTCAGTGCCGAGGCAAAGTAGGAACTGGAATCTCTTCTTAGCACCTGCCAGACTTCAGGCATCAGCATTTCCTGTCCCCTTTCATGTCTCCTTTCCCCATCTCCTTTCTCCATCCCCTTNCCTTTCCCCTTTCCCCTTTCCCCTTTCCCCTCTCCCCTTTCCCTTTTCCCCTTCCCCTTTCTCATCCCCTTTCCCCGTCCTCTTTCCCGTCCCCATCCCCATCCCCTTTCCCGTCTCCTTTCCCATCTCAGCTCCCCACACTCCCTCTGGAAGGAGTGCCCAGCTTGCTCTCCCACCAACTCCACGGCTGGAATGGGAAGAACTGAAGCTGGAGGAATTTGGGAAACAATCAAATTCCTGTAGGGCTTGATGCGTGTGGAAGAGAAACCCCTGAATATCCTGCCAAAGGCAGCTCCTGGCACTGGGCATCGGTCGGTGCCAGCTGGACCCCAATGGCAGCAGTTTGTCCTGTGAATGCTTTTTATTTTTGGCTTCACACAGAATTATATTAAATATTAGTTTCATCTGTTGCCTATTATCCGAGCCAAGATAAAACTGCTGGGTTTGTAGCTGTTGTTGTCTGCATGTCTTTGCTCCCCATTTCTCCTCCTTTGATCGGGCAGAGCTCTTCTGAGTGGTGGCAGGGATCTCCTGGGGCAGCTCACGCCTTGAGGTGGCCGTGATCCCGCAGGGTCTGTGCCCTCACAGGTGCCCTCTGAACCCAGGGCATGAAAGCTTTTAATTCTGAAAATATCTGTGGCTCCATTCCAGCCCTTCCCTGTTGCAATGCCTGTCTGCTGCTTCCACGAGGAAATTGTCCCTGGTACCCAAACCTCCCTCAACTCGGGGCTGTTCCTTCTCCTCCCACCACCTGGAGAAAAGCCAATACAGACCTGCCTTAAATGATGGATAAAAGCTCCAAATTGCTGCTGGTGACTTTGTGGGGACACAGGAGGAAGCAGCAATAAGAAAAGGGTGGGCACAAGCTGGGGAATAAAACAGTTTTTAATCACGGGGCCGTACAGTCCCAACAATTCCTTGGATTCCTGTTTTACGATCTGCATCTTGTTAAATCCTCTCCCATCGAAGAAGCACTCAAAGCATCACTTGGGTGATGAGCTGATAATTCCCAAAGGAGGCTGTTACTTATTAGGAGGTGATTAATTTGCCTCTGCTGATGGATGGCTTTGGAATTTGTCCGTGCACTGATGAAAACAAACTCTTCTGAATTTGTTTCTCCTAGCACAACTTTTCTCCTTGGAACCTGTGATCTGTGAAATCCACGATAATCCCTTTATGACAACTGCAGTCTCTTGAACTGACCATTTAAAGGCCTTAGGAACTGCAGAGTGTTTTAATTAACTTGTCTGAGGCACTGTTTATTCCATTTGTCTTTTTTCTTCCTTGTTTTTCACTGTCACCATGGCATCTGTTTGTTCTCAGCCTTTCTTCTCCTCCTGCTAATTACAGACAGGGGAAATAAAAACCTAACCTTGCTGGAAAATCGTTAATATTAAAATATTCCCCAGATGAGCCTGTAAATCTCCGTGCTGCAGTTTTTCTGGTGCTTTATTCAAGAATTCACCTCCGGAGTGAAGGCAGATCTGCAGGACAAATTAGTAACCATTTCTTGCATATTTAAATTTCATTTTCGACTCACGAGCCTGAACAAAATTTCTGCTTTCATGCTGAGAATTGGCAGGGATGAACTGCTCCAAACTTGAGGTAAACTGAACAAAGAACTTTTAAGAATTCTACTGTGACTGTGTCCTTTTAAGAAAAGCTCAAAGTTATTTTTTGCTGTTATTACAGGCATTATTAAATATACATCTAACACTGTCCAAATACAGAGGTCTGGGTTCTAAAAACCAGGAATTAGACAGAAAAACCCTCACTCGTGGGAGTTTTCAAGATGATTTCCTTGGGACTTTTTTGAGTGATACGAGATGAAATTTTTACCCTTTGCTACAGGTCTGTCAGCCTTTCTTCTGATTAAAAAATACGAGTTTAATCAGAAAAGATACAAACAAAATAAACCCCACTGAAATTACATTCTGAATTATTTAGGAGGGCACAGGAGATGAAAGCTGCTTAGGAGTTTCCAGGTTGGAGATAATGCGTCGTGATCGATAAATGAACACTGTCCTTCCTAACCCCAAATATATTTGGCATCCATTATTAAAGAGGTATAAAATTGTCTGATTCCATTATTAATGCAGGGCTCTGCTGCAGATGATGTGTGGAGCTGAGGAGGTCACACAGGCAGAACTTAGACTCGGATTCAGAGTTTGGATTTTTAATTATTTGAAAGGATTGTACGTTTCTCTCTTCACCTCCCCTTCAATCTTTCTCTCTCAGTTAAGTCCTTTTTACTCTTTGGAGAGAGAGTGATTTGGAGGGGTCCAGCTCCTAAATTTGGGAGTTCTTGGGGTCTGTGCCTTCAACAGATCATCCCTAAAAACACGAAGCCAAAGGACAAAGGTGGAACAGGAGTGTCGACAATGCATTTACAGAGTTTGTGCCTTGGTTTATTCAAATCAATACACTCCATTTCCTAAATTTCCAAGCTTTTTCACCCAGCTCTGTTAATTTCTGTAGGATTTTCCTCACTGAGCTGCTCTGATCTTTGCCTTCCACATCTGCCCTCATCTCCCTTCCCAGAGACTGCAAATGTCAGCAAGTCCTGCAGGTAATTTGCAGGACTCTGTGAACAAAACCCTAATGCTCGTTATGGGACAAAACCCCAATCCTCGTTATGGACCAGAACCCTAATGTTCGTTATTGACCAAAATCCTAATCCTCATTATGGCATGGTTGTGTTCTTCCAGTGACTTTGTTCCTGTCATCCCCTAATTCAGTTTAATTTTACAGTAACATCAGATGTCTGTAGATGTTTATAAATTTTGGGATATATCTTCAGCTCCTTTGTCACAGGAATCCCACTGTGCCCGCAATCCTGACCCCCTGAAGGTGTTGTCTTGTACAAACGTGCTGGGTTTAGGCAGGGAATTGTGGTTTATTTCCCAAAAAATCACAGGTGCAGTGAGTGAGGCTACAGCTGGAACTCTGACCTGGGCTCTGGGCATCCTTTCAGGGTTTCCACCTTCACCGTTTGCTGTTGTTTTACAGTAAACCTTGAGTTTTCACTTGAATTTCACTTTCTCTGCCAAACTGTTGAGAGTCCACGTGGTCGTGGCCCTGAAATATGGGCAGTTTCTGTACTGAAGCTGAGCATTCCTCTGGAGTGAGAGTGGAGGAATCCTGTGCACTTTTTAACTGAAAATTAATCTTAGAGGGAGAAAAAATATGGTTATTTTTAAACTTCCCACTCCAAAAATAGTAGATAGGTTACTTACATGTCTTTATCAACTTCATCTAAGTTGCTTACATTTTTGCCATCAAGTTTTTAAGCTACATTTTAATCTTCAGTGATGTTTCCTTCAGCCAGCTGCATTTCATGTCCCGTGGAGTTCAAACCCATCATTTCCTAGTGGAGATGACAGAATTTGCCCTCTCCTCATCCTCTCCAAAAAACTGAAGTCACTTGATTTGTTTTCTTGTGGAAATCTTTGTCATCCCAGAGACTCTCTTTACATTCCAGTACTTTATAACCAAGCCACAAATAGTGAGAACTGCTTGTCCCACGTGAACCTTTTGTAAATTTTTAACTTCTGTGCCAGCTCTGGTGTGTTCTGAAGCTGTGCCTCTCGGCCAGTTTGGCTCCCACGTTCTTTGGTTTGGGTTTTTACCTCTGCAGAGCAAAAATCCTGTGAACTTCCCTCAAAGACCCGACTTCCAGGTAGCTCTTAGTGACATTTACAGACTTGTAAATCTTATTCCGGGATCGTTCACGGATAAACTTCATTCTCTTCTGTGAAATAAATAGGTGCCACTTTGAGTATCTCCTCTTTTATAGCTTCTTGTATCCTTGGAGCTCTTGTTTCCCAGACAGGTGAGGTCAGAATTGTTTCTTTACACTGGTGAAAGTCAAATCTATGGAAAATCAGTCCAAATGCTGCAATTTATTCAAGTATCATAACAAGATTATATATTTTTAATTTAAGTATGCAGATTTAAACCCAATTATTTATCATAGCAGAATGTTGATTATTCTAAATGCGTTAGGTGGCATCTGTGTGCTTTTACAGGGATAAAATTATTAATAGAAGTACAAACACTCCCAGAAATAAACAAAAAAAAGCTGCATTTTTCTTTTCACCTCTCTCCTTTAAAGTAGTTTCAGCTGTTCCATCTTCTCAGGAGTCACTGCATAAATAACAAACAGAAATACAAAAGGCAAAATAAGCAGCAGTTACTTTTTTTTCTCACCTAATTTATGTTGTGGCTCTCTTCTAGGGTTGTGCATCCTACTTTTAATTTTAGATGTACTATTGGAAGGGTGAAGTCATCTCTAAGCAGCCAGATGACACCAGATTTCAGAAGTGATGGATAAAACTGATAAAGTGTTTTTACCAGGCAGAATCAGCTCCAAGGTTTGTGGCTGTTCCAAGGCCACAGCCCTCGCTGGAAATAGAAAGCAGCAATAAATTGGCAGAAACCAGTGATTCAACCTTAAAATTCCAGAAAACGCGAGCAGAAATGCACTCCCAGCTCGCAGCAGTATTTTGTGCACATAAATTCCTTTTTTTGCATTAAAGTTTAAGAAGATTTGGAGCAGCTCTTGTATAAAATATATCCTGTCTGGGATGCAGACAGTGTAATCCTTAGCTCTGTCACAATTCCAGTCCTATCACTTATTAATCTGTGTGAACAGGGAATAAGATTTCCATGGGCTGGATTATTCCATCTCTGCCTACTCCGGGCCAGTCAGGAAGAGTTTATTAGGGAGAGGGGCCCTGGCACAACTTTTAAGTTGCTCACATCAAGAGGAATGTGCAGCAGAGGAGTTTCCTGTCCATTAGGAGCTGTTTTTTATAAATAAAATCAAATCAGCTGGGGGTTCAGTCCCTGAAAGCTCTCTGGTAATCCATCTCTCCCCATGCCAATCTTGCTGTATAATCCCATATATTTTTGGCATGGGAATGCTGTTGGAAGTGGTTTCTAGGAGAAGAAATAAGAGGTGAGAAAGATCTCTGTTGTCCTGTTTTTTGCTAAAGCCTTCTGTTATAACCTTGGAGTCAAAGAATTTTCACACAGTTTCATGTAAACAACAGCCAATGTTTATTTAACTGTCTTTTCTGTTTTTCATTCCTTCTGTGATAAGAGAAAGTTTGATGAGCATCCTTTTTCTCCAGTGGGATTGAGGAGGAAGTGACATGTCCTCCAATCCCTTGTGGAATTGAGAATCCTATAAAGTACGAGAAATGTAAATAAAGTCCTCTTTTTTTTCCTCTTTCTGCTCAACCTAGCAGGTGTGAGAGTGTCCTTTATTGTGTCCTCTACCAACACAGATTAGACCCGTGCAGGATTAGACCCACCCTTTGTGTCAGTTTA
>VYXC01012814.1:251424-331534 GCA_013397175.1 Platysteira castanea | reverse complement strand
GTGACAGACACACAGACAGGCAATGCTTATGGATATGAGAAGCAAAGAGCACTGACAGGTCTTAAAACCCACCTTCCACATCTGTGCTAACATGCCTAACTTTACCTACATGAAGTACAGTTAATAATAGAAGTTTAAAAATACCCATTCCTTCCACAAAATGTTTGTGTTTTCTCCAAAGGCCATGCACCATGTACAGTATCATACTTCAAAGCTTGAACAAGCAGTGACCTTTAAGTAACACAGCACTTCCACATGCTTGGGAAATGCTGGTCCTTTGATGTTCAGGCTGTAGCCACACTCTGATGTGCCTACGATGCTACCTCTTATTTCCCACCAGTGAAATGCTGAACAGTAGAAATTAATCGGGATTAAATGCTGTCAACAGAAACAAACCATGCAATAATCTGCTCCAGTTCAATTCTAACGAGATGTCTGGTTAACAGAGTAAGCATTTGGGGAAAGTACAGTTTTAATTAAGATCCACCAATGCTTCAAAGAGTTACTGCGAGAACATGATGAGATTCCTTCAAAGTTATGTGGGAACAGCAGAAAACCACAGCCTTAGTGATACCTTCATGAAAAATCAAGTTGTTAACTACCACTGCCTTGCACCTCCCCTCTTGGAGTTTCTTGAACATTGCATAATTAAACTGCACGATTTGCATGAGTTAGGCACAGCTTTTGTCACCACAATGCCAGTTTTAGAATGTCACCTGTGACTTACTACACAGGGAAATGGAGCAAGAAGAAAAACCTTACAATGTACAATCCAAGACAAATCTATACACTCCAAGTGACTCGTGAGATGAAGAGGTCAAATCCTGAGCAACTATTAGTAAAAAAGTTCCAGTCCATGCCAGCTGTTCCTGAACCACCAGTGGTCCACTGAAAAAGCATTTTATAGCAACCTAAAATTCGTGCTCTGTACTCCGAGCCAGTTCAGGAACTGCTCTGCACACAGCAGAGCCATCTCTGCAACAAGAGTGCCACAGGCAGTCAGAGGGAAGAATCATTGTCCCACCCAGTGTCCTACTTGCAGTGCCCAGAGTCTCTCAAACCCTGTTGCTCTCACTGTAACCTCCCAAACCAGCACATTTTGCAAACATTGAGAAATCATCCTACATCTCAACCTCTTACACAGATCCACTGGAACTACCCTGCCCAATAGAAAGTGCTTTGGGAACTTTTCCAACTAATTATTGGTCACAGTTTTTGCTTTGAAGAGAACTGTCTGTGAAATGCCCAGTGCAGAGCAAGGGAGTGGAGCTTTTGCAGAGATCTTCTGCAGGGCTTGGGGAAGGAGTCAATATTGCACAAAACCCAAATCTTACTTTAAATATGGTGTGAAAGTACCTTGTGAAGAGAGTATTTGTGGCTAATGTGAGACTGGCTGTAATTCGTCCAGATTTTGGATGAAATTATAGACAGAAACTAAAGAACTGGACAGTTGTGGTCTCTGTCTGGTGAACAGAACTCCTCATATTGGCCTGTGTTATCAAAGATCACTAAACCTATTCTCCATTTACATTACTGACAACATAGTTGGCCAAAACCAGGGAACTGCACCGGACTGTAACAAAGCCACAAGGTTATTTTATTATCAAGAACAGTGTAGTTCAGAATAATACTGTGTTCTGAACCACACTGAAACAGAAAATGAAGCTGCAAGGTTACTTAAGACAATTCTAGATTTTAAACAAACCAGCTCTGTGCTAATGATCTCTAGTGCTTCAGTCATGGCAGTAATTAATATCTTACCCTAATGTTATGATGTCAGTTTCTGAAACAGTTTTCTAAAAAAGCAGAAACACAGAACATCCAGCATTCCAAGGCAGGTATCCATCCATGCCAGTCAAAAAGCTTACTTTCACAACACAGCTTTATATTGCCGTCCCATTTGTTTACTGCACTTGCTTTTGAAACCTAATGAAGACGCAAATAGTGCCAGTGAGAGAAATTTAAATATATTACACCGAAGAGAAAATGCCTCTCCCAGTGACAGTGACTGCTAGCTTTTTCTCTTTCTCTGCACCTGAAATTTAATAATCTATCTTAATTACTTAAACCAGGCTCTAAAAAGAAGCTCATGTAAGCAAAGGTGCTATACAAATATAAAACAAAGTTTATGGGAAGAACTAGCCCAGACTGTATATGCCTAGTGCTTACATGCCCAAGTCTGTAATTCAGATGATCTGGGACATGTCAGCCCTGAGGAAAAAGCTATGCTTTTTCTCTTCATAACCAATGAAAAAATATGGACAGAAGTTGACATCTTTGTGTTATCCTACAGAAATCACATTTATTGACCAATATACAAACAAGATCAGTGGCATAGTGAAGGATATGTGCCTGAACAGAACTACTCCTGACAACCTCCCAGTACTTTCTTACAAAGTACACAGAGGTAATTACCATTAACAAAATCATTCACAGCAGAGCCCAGGAAAAGTATAAATTAATTGAGACTACTTAGTGAATCTTTCCCTCTAGCAGCAATGAAGCGAACCTCAGGGGTAAGAATGCAAATTCTCTGAGCATGACAGTGCTTGTTGCTGAATCTGCCTGCATCTAGTAAAATGCAACTACAATATCCAGGTCCAGCAACTGTACAGACAAAAATAGAAAAAATAAAAAATCATCCAGCAAAAATAATCTCTTCAAAGAATCATTAATATTTTGGGCATTAGAAACATCACCTAATCAACTAAGAGTATTATTATGCAGAAAAGAACGTTCATGCCTTCAGATAACAATAACTGAACATAAACTACTCTTCCATCAGAATGCAACCAATTTTCAGCCTTCAATCAATGCAGAATGAGAAAGGTGTATGTTTCAGTCACAGAAAAACTTCTATTTCTTAGAAGTTGTGTTTGGCCAAACTACAGGTGAGCAAAAAGAATATGTTCTCCCAAATAGAAGTGGACTAGTAACAGTTTGAGTAATCCAGGCCGACACTTACTCTTCTTTTTACACGTTACTGATAAGCACACTGAAAAACAGGAAGACAAAATTTCTAGGTTAAAAAGCGGTTGGGGGTGGGAAACATATTCTAGAAATGAGCCAAAAAACAGGAACAAGCATTTATAAACAGGAACCATTTATAGGGAAAACCTCTACAGACAACATTCATTACAGATCACCAGTTTCCTACTAGACAAAAAGTCTGTCTCCATTCATGTTTAGCTCCAGAGTATTAAATTTTAACTCCCCTTATGGAACTTAAAAGGTTTCTGGGAGCAAGCAAACTGGCAAACTTCACATTTTTATGAACTTGGCTTCTTCCCTGCACTCTTTGTAATGCTCTCAGTTCTGCCACACAGCTTTAAGTGCCCAAACCCACTCAAGTAGCAGTGCCTGGTGCCTAGGTAAGGCTGTGCTGGTCAGCTGCCGAACGCCAGCAGCGCATCAGGGCTTCAGCTGCCACCACCAGACTTCCCCTCTCTGGAGCATTTCTTGGGGTTCTCATCTACCCTATTTGCTGATTCTCACATGGCTAAAAGTAGGGGCATAACAGTAAATCTGATCCCCATATTTCTCTGACAAATTATACTGGCTGATGGAATTAAAACCTGGAGGAGGTGAAGTCAGAGAGGAAAGGAAGATTAACACAGCTGGGCTGGCATCACCACAGGAAACCTAACGAATGTATCAAGGTAGCAGAACACACTTGTTGACTGTATTTTATGACTTGTCTTATTACCCTAGATTATTGAAATGTTTAAATTGCAACATACTTCTCAAGAGCTGAATCATCAAGATACTAACATCCATCTCACATGCACCAACAGCATCCTAAGAGGCATCCATGGGAGTGGAGCCAATAGCTCCAGGGAAGCAATTCCACTCCCTGGCACTGATGAGACACCCTACTTGAGGGGCTGAAGCTATGCCTTGCAGAGAAGCTGAGGGAACTGGGGTTTGAGCCTGGAGAGGAGGAGGCTTCAGGAGAACCTGCTGGCAGCCCTCCCACACCCTATAAACCGGTCACCAAGACAGAGCTGCTCTCCTGACTCAGGCCCAAAATAGTTTAAATAGAGAAACTACAGACATAAAAGTGCAACTGAGAAGGTTCTGGCTGGATACAAGGAAAAATTTTTTACTATGAGGATATGGAGCAGCCACTGTGGACACTCCATCTTGGAGGACTTCAAGACTTGTCTAGAAAATCCCTGAGTAACCTACTCTGAACTCAGCTTTAAGCAGGAGATCCCTTTCTGAATGGCTGTGTGAGTCTAAGACATTTTCATCTCACTCCAGCAAAACCACGGGAAAAAGCACAAGTCAATTCTTTTCCTCACATTTAGTTAAAGATCAGATTCTTTCTACTCTAATATGACCTTTTCTTGGTTATAAAGCTGGACATAGTTGACAGAAATTTACCAAAGGATGTAAAATTCAGAAGCAGTTCTAGAAAAAATATGATTCTTAACCATTAGTGGAATAATCCTGCATATTCACTGACTTCACATGACAGAGAAATCTTAAAATAATTTGCATTTTGGATGCCAGAGCATTCATATGAATTTAATCTTATAAACTCATATAAGTTTGAATTAATGCCTTAGAGCAAATAAAAAGGATTCCCCAAACTGTACAAATGGAAACAACTTCATGTTTTCTAGAGTAGAAAGTAAGAATTTTCAACAATTCAACATACTGAAGAAATATCTGAACTGGCTGTGAAGAAAATAAAAAAGGAATACAAGTGAGGCCTAAACCCCACAACTGATGAAAATTTAAAAAAAGAGCATAAGCAACATGGTTAACCTACAGCAGAAGCTTGCTGGTGAACACAGCAACCTTTCATTAGGAAAACAGTACATTCTACAATCCACATCCAGAAGGACAAGAACCAGTGAGCCTAAAGAACAGACCATTCACATTACAGATCCGTAAAATATTTTTAACAGTAATGGTTAATGAAGCATTGCAATACACTGACACACAAGCTTCAGACTCCTGGAGCAGACTCCAGTACTGCAGGTCTCTGCAAACGACCTGACAAATCTTAGCCAGGAACACCCTACTCAGTCCTGCTCTGGGCAGGTGAATGGTTCCAACCCTCTCAATCCTTCTGTCTCTAAGTCTGCATGACTTCCTTAGACAGAAAATCACACTAGAACGCTAAATTATGCCAAAGAAAAGGAATCCAATGAAATATACATTGGGGATTTTTTACCAGTCTTTGGTCACCATTAAAGATAATTTTAAGCTTTATTCCTTCTGAATGTACCACATGAGGACTACACAATGACTATGCAGTGAGAAATACGTCCTTCAGATTCTGACACCAACCAGGCTGAATAACAGAGTCAATTTTCCTCCAAGATCTCCTCAACAAGTAGTTTATTAGTGATTAGACATCTGGGCAGAATCCAGCATACAATGTGGGTAACAGAAGAGCCTAATAAGAGTAGGAACATAGCAACTGTTAGGTTCCCAAACAGGTTCCTCTGCACCTATGATGATACCAAAAAATGTTACTTCATTTTTTTTATTTCTGAGTCGGTTTTGGGCTTTTACATTTGGTTTTCCAAGCAGCAGAAGTGACAGGAGATAAACAGGAGATTCTACTTCAAAAGACAAAAGAATACTTTAGGCCTTCAGTGCTACTGGATTCCACAGCCTACTGCAGTCTAGAGGCACTTTGGCTTAGAATACAGGCAGCTGTGGCTTGCGACCATCAAGTTTGTCACAGGAGTTGACCACATTCTGCAGATCTACTGAAATACTTGTGGACAGAGGCTCCCCTCTCCAGGACATCACGGCAGCCTTGCTCAGCTGATCTGAGAGCCCCATGCACCAGCCTGAGTGACTTTGCTTATGTCCCCTTCAACCAAGGCAACGTCCCCAGAACACTCTTCCATCTCTACACCACCTAAGTAAGCATGTATTAAACATTTTAATGCCTGAAATTCAGAAATCATGGCAACAAAACCTGTTGCACCTGCTGTGTTAATTTCAAAGATATTCTCCCTCTTTCAGTATAATTTCCCAGAGAGACATGAGGTTTATTTCAACTCTCCCAAAAGTGGAGATCCTTGCCTCTTTCTTGGAGGTTAAAAAAATTATAATAAAAAAATATCTTTAAATCAAAATGTGGGACACTTTTGTGATGTCCTAAACCTCTCCTCAGATAACTAGTTTAGAAAATGAGGGTTTTGGCCTTATGGAAGAGGAAGGAAAGATGAAGGTACCAAGCACACCATCAGGCTTGAGCCAAAATAAGCAGATGCAGAGTGTGCAGCTATGAGGAGAAGGTAACAAGCTAACTCAGCTGCTGAGTCAATTTTTCAATTAGTCTTTCCAAGAGCAAAACACAGCAGTTTCCAGCCACTGAGATGATAATACAAACACTTGAAAATGCAGAACAGGCTCCCACAAGAGACAGTAACACAACTGGAACATTTGCTTTTTAAACAATGCAGCTTTCCTCATTCTCTATGTACAGTTCCTGAACCAGAAGCCACAACAAATAGATGCTGCCATGAGAAGCAGGCTGTTTGCTCTGGTTAGGTTTAGATCTGTGACTTGACGTGGACAAAGCACGGTCCAGCACAAGAACTCATTTTGTTTGTATGTGAAACACACAATACTTGCTAGTGTAGCCTTTGCCTATCCTGGCAGCAGCAGTAAGAGAGAACAATGGTGCTAAACATCATCCAGTATTCAACACTGCCCTTCCAATCAGCTGAATTTGTACAAATTTGCATCAACACCACAGTATACACTGATGTACTTCTAGTCATGCACTCTCCTATTCTTAGTCCACGAAACCCAGTAATCAGATGCTCTTAGTTTGCTGATTTCCAATCACTGCTATAAAAGAGGTTCTCTTAATTGTCTTCTTTAATCAGAACAAAAAGAAACTTAAAGGAAATTAGGTGTAAGAATTAGCTATGTGACTAGAGACAGCTTGTACAAGACCATCAAAACTTCAAAATTTTATTTCGTTCTAAAGCAAAGTGAAAACTGAAGACTTCACACTTTAAAGTTCTGAAAAAATACAGGGATTAAGGTTGAACAAGTCACATGATTCCTTTCAGCCTTTTTAATCACCATTGTAATAGGAAGTTCCAAGTCGTTCTGGCAAGCTGCCACTATTTTGGTGGCTACAGTATTTTTTGTCTTCCATGTCAAGGTTTAGAAAGCATTTTATGACTATCTCAATTAAAATGAGAGACGTTGTTTTGTGGGTTGTGTGTACTGGCTTGTTATTTTTGGGGGGTATTTTTGTTGGGTTTTTGTTTGTTTGTTTGAAGTTTTGTTCTCTCCAGTTTCACATTTTATATTACATCGGAGTAACTGTTCTTCTGGAACACAGTTCCAGGCCATTCATAAAATATCCTGATTTTGAAAATCACTGACATTGCCAGAAAAAACAGATTACCACTGAATGCTCCTGTTGAAGATTTCCTCGTTAGTGTTCTACACTAGTGATCACACACTCCTCCAGACAAAAATGGGCACCACAGCCTCGTGACTCGGTTACTTTGTTCTATTACTCAGGCCAGCTTTGGTACTTACTTAATTTCTCCCCAACAGCTGGCACACCTGCCTTGCTGCTTTCTTCTCTCAACATTTCAACTGCTCCCTGACACACAGTCCACCTGAAACCCTTGAAAAGTGCTGGCTGCTTTCAACTTAGAAGTAAGTGGGAATGGAAAAGGAGGAGAAACAATCCAAAATCATACCCTGTTTTGATGAATGCACCACCCTCACAGAGGCCATATATGTCATCGCTCTCACACATCACAACTATATTCTGAAATTGCTTCCACTTCCAACATCCAGAATGACAACTCTTACTAGGCAATTTCTGAATTCAGCAAGCAAAAATAAATGCCAATCGGATGTTCCATGCTCTGATGATGACTTTTGCTGCGTCCAGCATTACTTAACATTCTCACTTCGTTTCACTTTGAAACAAGGATTTTTTTAAAAATTAAAAAAGTCAATGTGAGACATATAATTCCATCTGCAGCAAATACTCAAATGATGAAAATAATGTGTGTGAAAAATGTAGGCTGATTTAAAAACACACAATGATTTAAGCCAGCTATTTCTATGTTTCATGGTTAAATTTGCAGCTAAATTCAGCACACTGAATCAATTACAGCACTTCAGAGTGCACTGATAGACTCAAGACTAAAAGCAAAGTGGTGGCAGTTTCCCGTCATTCCTCAGAGTTTCCTGTTGCAATTGTGAAGTGACTTCAGTACTGCTAAATTTTTTTAAGGAGCTGCAAAGAGTAAGTTATTGAGTATTATCACCCCAAACTTCACAGCCAATGAAGGGGTGGGGGGGGACGGGGAGGGAGTGAGGAAAGAAGAAAAGGAGAATGCTGGTAGGTTAGAATATTGTAAATTGCACAGAGACATTCATAAAAGGCATTCATGGTTCTCTGCTTCCACACTGCCTTGTACGCAGAGCTTCCAAGACTTTACTGAAGGGTCAAAGAATAAACCATTAATTTTCTAGTACATGTGTTAAGGATGTGAACTTTGTTACATGTTAAGTACAAAACTATCCTTGATGATAATTAAACTTTTCACTAGGTTAAAGCATAGTAAAACAAAGTGCTTCCGGAAAGGATTGTAAAATGCCTTTCTAGAACTCTACAGAAATGGTAAATGGGAGACTGCAGGACCCAGCTGGCTATTACATGAGCAGTTTAATGGTGTTTGCTGCTTGTGTTTAAATCAGACCAGCCAAGGAAGGCCTCAGAAGTGTGAGCCAGTCATATAACCCCATCGCTGAGTACTGCAGTAAATAATATGTTACACTGAGCAATGCCAGCCTCACACTCTATTTTATAGGAAATGTGATGTTTTCTGAGAAACATGTAAATAAGGGAAGTATGGTCCTTTAAAAAGGAAAAACAAAACCCAACAAAAAACCACCACCACAAATCTCACAATTACAATAATTGTTTTCTTTCAGGACTAAAAGATGTTGTCTCACTTTACTGGAGAGACTACTGGGGATGGTTTCAAAAGAGGCCAATACAAGTGCAAATTGATTCTCGAGCTGGAAGAAGCTTTAGACATACACTATTCTGCTGAGACCAGTTCATGTCTTTTTCCCAGTATTTTATGATACCTTCAAGTCACAAAGTACTCTTCATCCAAAACAGAACTGATGGCATGTCCTCTCAAATACATAAGCAAAGCAACTACACTCTTTCATTTTTCAAAAGTAATTAATTGGCTATCTTTGCTATTTTAGAAACCCATAGAAAACATCCTGGTGTAAATACTTCCTGTAAAGCCCTTTCACTTCTTCCCCCATGTCATTTTATTGGCAAATTCAGTACAATTTTTATTTGTTCAATGCATGAATAAATCCCAACAACTTCACTGGGGCATCTAGGAATGGTTAAGAGAAGGTTGAAGTATTCAGCTCAACTCCCTAATAAGGAACAGGTCCTCTTTAAAATATGATTCAACAGCAAGCTCCTTTCATTCCTCCTTCCCAAACTGCACACTCAGCTATCAGTTCCTGCCCATATTACCTGAAGAGTGACTCCAACTACCACTTTAATTTCATAGGTAGCAATAACAGACCTACTGAGGGTGCTGGGATTTCTTACACCTCTTTTTGGTACCATGCTTTTGTGGAAAGCATCTACAGCATTTACAAAATAAAATAAATTGTAAACACTGTCAAAACCAAGAAATTACTGTGAATTAAGTGATTATAAAATGAACAGAGTAAATTTTTGGTTCAGTTTTGCATTGTTTACAAGTCAGATCCAGAAGTTGAACTTGATGATCCTTGTGGCTCCCTTCCAACCCAGGATTATTCTACGATTCAGAAGGAATTATTTCTGCATAATTGAAATAATGTCACAAACTACTTCAGCAACAATTTTACTGGGACAACAGTTACACATTTTACAAATAAAACCCCCTCACAATTAAGAACTTTGCCTGACAAAGATACACTCTTGAAATCAGAGTATCCTAGACAGACAGAATTATTTCTCATATGCTGAAAGCAAAGAAAGAAAACAGAAGACTTTCAGTGATGTATTTAAAAGATTTGGTAGTATTAAAACAAGGGAAGCTGTGGCATGAGAGAAATAGTTTTCAATAGAAGAAGAGTTTAAATACATTGAGGAGCTTTATTCAAGTTAATATTCATTAATATGATGCACCCATTCTCACTTGATGGTAGCCTGGGAAAAAACTGTGGATATTTCCACAAATATAATTTTCCACACTTCTTCATTTAAAATCAAATTTCACTTGTTTTCTCATCAGCTGTGTGGTCTATAAAGTCTTTCTTTAATGAAAAGTAGAGAAATACGAACAAAGGTGTTCTGGATTGCCAGCCTGTTACGGAGTGACTAGCAGATCTGTATGCAAATATAAAACCTGTAAAATATCACTGTATATGGGGATGACAAAGAAGTCTTCTCTGTTTTTTAAAGAGAAAAGTATCAATCTAAGGTTTGTAATAGCTGAATTCAAGTGTTATTCTTTAACAAGGCCAGGTTGGACAGGACTTGGAGAAACCTGGTCTAGCAGAAGGTGTCCCTGCCCATGGCAGGGGGTGGGATGAGAGAAGCTCTAAGGTCCCTTCCAACCCAAACCATTCTGGGATTCTGTGACTCTGAACAGTTTAACTAAAGAAGTGGGGGAAATCCCTGTGCATGCATATTATTCAAACATGTCATGTTTCTCACACTGCAGTGCAGAAAGGTTTTTACTTTGGTTTGGGGTCTTTTTCACACCTTTTATACATTCAGGATTAATTCCTCAATGATTCCAGGATTTTGTCAGTAACGGTGTTTCATTTTTAACTGCAAAAGAAATCTGAATGATGATCTTTTTATGATGGCTCATCATTTTTGACATTTGCAACCCCTTTTGCTGATGTAACTGCAGCTAAAAGTAACTGATAGAGCATTTTCCCACTGACAATTTTTACAAAGTGTGATTCTGGCAGCATAAAGTTTTTGTAACTCTTCCATTATAGTTTTGGAAAGTCCCAAGCTGCCAAACCACAAACGAATTCAGAAAACAAATTATACTCTAGGTTAAAGTAGTCTAACAGTTTAGTACTTGCCCCTTTCAGCAGTTATCTACAACCATAGCAATATATAAGAGCAGAATAAATCCCTGCACCTTACACTGCACCCCCACGACCACTGAAGGCATCAGTTATCAAATGACATGGTCCACTTGCATCATAACCCAGCTCAGATCCACAGAATCACTAACGCTGAAAAAGTCCTCTGTGTCTGGGAAAACACAGTAACGACGCTCTCACACCTGCTAGGTTCAGCAGAAAGGAGGGGAAAGACTTTTATTATTTACATATATTACGTCTTATACATTTCTCAACTGCACAAGGGATTGGAGGACATGTCACTTCCTTCTCAATCCCACTGGAGAAAAAAGGTGCTCATCAAAGTTCTTTTATCACAAAAGGAATGAAAAACAGAAAATACCGTTAAGTAAACATTGGCTATTATTTACATGAAACTGTAAGAAAGAATTTCTGACTCCAAGGTTAAAAACAAAAGGCTTAGCAAAAACCAGGGCAACAGACCTCCAAGATCACCAAGTCCAATCTGTGACCAACCTCCACCTTGTCACCCAGACCAGAGCACTGGTCTGCCACGTCACTGAACACCTCCAGGGGTGATGACTACACCCTCTCCCTGGGCAGCCCCTTCCAATGCCTGCTCAGCCTTTCCATGAAGAAATTATTCCTGATGTCCAACCTGAATCTTCCCTTGAAGCCATTTCCCCTCCTCCTGTCCCTTGTTCCCTGCGAGCAGAGCTCGACCCCTGCCTGGCTGCACCCTCCTGTCAGGGAGTTGTGGAGAGCCAGAAGGTCCCTCCTGAGCCTCCTTTTCTCCAGGCTGAGCCATCCCAGCTTCCTCAGCTGTTCCTCATAGGACTTACGGAATGGCCAACTGCATTCTAAAATGCCACTGCTGATTAGGAATGCCAGTCCCCCTAGACAAGCAAACAAATGCACTACTTAACAAACCTTTTGTGTGGGTTGGGAGCTGTTTGTATTTCGAAAACTATTTTCAAGGAAAACAAACTACTGAAAAGGTTAGGAACCAGAGAATATCATGAGGTTAATACAGGAGCAGGGCACATTGCAGCTTCAAAACCATGTATGGTGATTCAAGAGGTGAGCAAACGAACTAGCAATGAGCTGCCAAAGGTTTACCCGCATAGAATGTTTTGAGGTGCAAGCCTCTGTGGCCCAAACCAATGGGACCCAAGGTCTAATCCCTCTCAGTGTGATCAAAATAAACACAAGAACCAGAGATGTAGAACATAGGGTGGAAGGAAGGACAAGATTAATGAACCTCATCTGAAGTGAACAATACATTAGTGCATTCTGAAGGCCTCAATAAAGTTGGGTCGATACAGCTCGTTTCAGCAGAGCTTCTGAGTGCACGAGCAGACACAGAGCTGGGATGTTGGGATTTGGCACTGCTTGGTGGGTGCTGCTCCTTGCTGCATTTTTCAGATGGTCCCTGGGGCTGCCAGCATCTGAAAACCTCCACTCCGCTGGACAACACTCAGGAACTGCTGAGTACACAATGCAGGCCATAGGCTCTTCCCAAGGAAAGGAAAGGCAGCTCTGTGATTTGATTTTCATGGGGGAAGATTGAGGGGAGGAAGAGAAGGAGAATGCTGGGATGTGTATGTGAGCCATGCCAAACTTTGCAACCTGCCCTCAAGGCTAGAAACGGTCCCACACAGAGTTACTTGCTGTAAGCACCAGGGACTGGCCCAGCCCTCATGTGACATTGACAGTGTATCTCTGCTGGCAACCCAGACTCACAGAAAGTTGAGACATTATTCTCTGCATTTACCTGAAATTCTAAGAATATCCATTTCCTTTTAATGATTCAACGAGCATAACCTTTGCACAGGATCAGATTCTCTTATTAAGATAAATTTAGCCACCTTGTTGAGATTAAGATCAACTTTACATTTAGAAAACAAGACTCCTGATGTTGTGATTTATATGTCTATAAAAGCCATATATATGGTATGCATGATATACAATAACTCAGGAATGCATGCTCTAGCACTAAATTTCATGCTGAAAGCTTGCTAATGCCTCAGGCTACTGAGCGAGATGATACATGAAGCTGTACACAAGGAGATTGCATAGTAGTTTCTTAATTTACCTCTAAATTACAACTACCAGAGGGTTTTTGGAGTATTTGTGTCTCTAAATGTCTTGTAGTCTGGTAATAACAACTGCAGGTACTATGAAAGTAAGACTCCCCATTTCTAGCTGAAGTCCTGTACCCATGACAAACAAAATTCTAGGTTTTCAAATTTGCAAAGGTGTTGTTCAAATTGTTTTAAAAACTCCATAATAAATGTATCCCTTCATTGGGTTTATTTGCCTGAAAATATTATTGTGCAAAACAAGGCAAGCACTAAGCCAATTATTTATACAATTTTGAACATTCTGTTTTGCTTTCTTTGTATTATTATTTCTTTTCTTGCAACAGATCATTAATTTGATTACAGCCTATAACGTCAAAACTGTAGGTTCTAACTGAGAAATAGAAAGAGTTCTTGTTTCAAAACTGTTTCATTAGTCTACATCAAGTATATATACACCATGTTATTAAAAACTATTTAAAGGAAACCTACCCAAGCTCTTCCTAGCAAGTCCAGTAACAAGAAAAAAAACTCATATTAATAGAGCTTGAGGGTACATTTCCATAGACAAAATTTATACCATTATTAAAGCAATCATAAAAATCAGAAACATTTCTTTAAAACTTTGAATTCTATAAGTCACTATTTTTTACTATTTTTTAAAAAGAAAATTTCTATAGGAGTTTAATAATAAACACTTTCATTTGAAGTTGATTTTCAAAGGAGCAGGTCAACACTTTTATAGAAATGCCTGCAGGAACAGGCTGACAGTAATGGTGGGTCAGAAGGTGAGAGGAGAAAAAGCCTTGAATCAGAAACTCAGCGAGCTGCTACCAGGTTGATCTATTGTAGGGGAACTACAAGCATTTTTTTTTTCTCAGCAGCTACAAATTCTAAAAGCACTTTCAAAAAGTGCGTTGAATGGCGAGGTGCTCATGAATCTATACAATTCAAGACCTGGAACGAAGAGGTGACACTCCCAACCACGAAATACTCCATTTGGATTGTAGGTTCCAGAAGAACTGGCAGTAGTGAGTGTCCTCTCAAATTGCCTCTGCTTCTTATGCCTGGAGCTGTGGGGAACGGGCAGAGCTGAGACAACTAAACAGACCTGGCTGGAAAATACTGAGGGAGTGACATTCAAGTAGCAGGGAACAAAAGTTACATGCAAATTAAAGGGAACTTACCAATTTACAACTAATTACACTAAACTGTTTGCATTTTTGTTTGCAGGCAAAACACTGCTTCTTTTATTATTATTATTTTTAGCTACAATACTGAATAATTGCCAGAAATAAAGGCCTTTAATATTTCCAAATAAAGCCCTCCAATATTTCCAAAGCCAAGTGCACAAACATACATTTGCTGGACTCAAGGATGAAGAGATTTTTAGAGAGGTTGGAACCTCTCCTATGGAAAATTTCAAGCCCTGAACAGCTCCATGGGTAGCACCCCTCATTTTCTAAAAAGACAGGAAAAAATTGATTTGATGGCAAATGTTATTATTTCCCCTTATTAAAATTCAACATTTGTTGCCAGCTTCAATATGAATTCACTGAGCTCCATAATTGCACTTTAGAACAGTAATTGCTAGACCAAAATCTAAATCCTTCTTATTTCGTCGTAGGTAAGATTAACGTCAAACCAAAGCTGACTGTAATGCTAAGACATGCAGAAAACCAGGAGAAACTTTTATATTCAATACTTATTCTAGTTTACGAAGAACACAAAAAATTTTATCTTTACAAAATGAAGCTAATCCTCATCATAGAATCATGGAATGGTTTGGGTTGGAAGGGACTTGAAAGCTCATCTCATCCCACTCCCTGCCATGGGCAGAGGCACCTTCCACTAGACCACATTGCTCCAAACCCTGTCCAATATGGCCAGTTTCAATATTTCACTTCAAATATCAGTCAGACTGTAATAATGTAAAAATATTAAAGCAACCTGAAATACTGCACATGTAACCTCAAAAATTATTAACCTGAAATGAAGCACGCTGGCTATTTTTTACTTTAGAGGTAGTAAACTATCTAAATTTTTTGCTATACTTAAAAGCAACAAAATTATATTTTTTAAGTTAGACAAGTGGAATGCATAATGAAACTGAATTCGGAACACTGCACCAGCATTCATACTGCACACAGATTCCCTGAGCTGGATGTTCTGTTCCACAGGAAACCGCCATCAGGGAATTGTCATTCCCAGGGTTCGTACTGGTACCTAAATCACATCCTGGGGTACACACCATTACAGACTTGTACATTCTTCTACTTGTACTTTTCGAAGTACTGCTGGCTTGCAAAGGAGGACTTTTCAATATCTGTAAATTCATACAATGTATGTCCATACAATTTAGTCCTATTTTCCAGTATCAGTGGTTTCCTTTCTTCCTTTTCACATCAGTAAGACTGTGCTGGAACTCATTTTTAAACAAAATTCATTAAGAGATACCAAAATACATCATCATGCCAGTAATGAAAAAATGATCCAACAAGATACATAGAAAATATTTATGGTATTTTTTAAAAAATTCAACAGTGCAACTTTTCTCCCAGGAATGGAACAAGAGTTACGATTCTTAATCAAGAGTAATTAGGCTCATATTTGAGAATCTCTTTCACAGTATATTTGTGTAATACAATTTGAACACTGCTTCTGGGAAGATTAGCAAAGGGAAGTAAACCAAAGATGTATAATACAGTTACTTTTAACCAAATGTAATACCAATCTTCTCAGTTTTATCCAGAGAAGCCCTCCTGGAGTAGTATACTGAGGCACCTGATCAGTTCATGTGTGTATGTTTTTATATAAGTATGTATATACATTGAATCACAGATTGGTTTGGGGTGGAAGGGACCTTTAAAGATCATCTTGTCCACACACCCTGACACCTTCCATTATCCCAAGTTGCTCAAAGCCCCATCCAACCTGGCCTGGAACATTTGCAGGGATGGGGCAGCCACAGCTTCTCTGGGCAGCCTGTGCCGGGGTTTCACCACCCTCACAGGGAAAACTTTCTTCCCAATATCCCATCTAACCCTGCCCTCTGTCAGTGTGAAGCCATTCCCCTTTGTCCTGTCACTCCAGGCCCTGATAAACAGTGTCACTCCATTCTTCTTGGCAGCTCCCTTCAGGTACTGGAAGGCTGTGCTACAGCTGGGGTCTCACCAGAGCAGAGGGGAGCAATCAACTCTCTTAACCTGCTGGCTACACTTCTCTTTCAAGTATATATTATATATTTATATTCATGTATATATTTTATATGATATATTTACACAGATGCATGTATCTATATATATATTATTCACACATGCCTATATATACATATATATGAAATTACACAGCAAGTAAACCCCCAAATATCTAATTTCTATTAATTATCAATTTCCCTATTCTTCAGTTATGGGAAATACTCCATTTAATAAATGAGAACAGTAAGACAAGAACACAATTTTGACAGAAAGGCAAGTGCAAATAAAATCAGACAGAGCTTTCTTCTGTCCCTCCTCAGATCACTACTTTTCCATCTCAGAGGACATTTGTGATAACCAACCAGAATACTCCGCATTAATTATTATACTGAAATTTAATCCTGCTTTATCTTGCAAAGAATGACTTCGGTCAAAACCATTTCTTATCTGTGTATCACAACTGCCAAGAGTTCCCACACCCATTTCACCATTTGGAACTAGCACACTGTAGTGGGATGACCTTGGCTTGGTGCCAGGTGCCCACTAAGTCGTTTTATCACTCCATTTCCCAATGAGACAGGGGAGAGAATATGATGGAGAACAACCAGCAGGGTGAGATCAGACAGTGTTATTACAGTCAAAGAAAGAAAGAAGCATGACTCTATATACCCATAAGCTAAAGGAAAAGAAAGTCAGTCTCTACTTCCCTTTAGCAGCGATGTTCAGACACTTCCCGGCAAGCAGGGCTTCAGCACGCGTAATGGTTTCTCTGGCAGGCAAACGTTGAGGAATCACGAATGCCCCCCCTCTTCCTCCTCTCTCCCTTAGCTTTATACATCTGAGCTGAAGTCATATGGTATGGAATATGCCTCTGGCTAATTTGGGTCAGCTGGCCTGGTCGTGTCCCCTCCCAGGATCTTGCCCACTCCCATCCTTTTGATGGGAGAAGGAATGTCAGAGGGACAGTGCTGCTCGGCAGTAGCCAAAACACTGCTCTGTTATCAACACCCGTCCAGCTACCAAATGTAAAGTACAGCACTGTGAGGGCTGTGAACTTTACCTCAGTCAGACCCAATACACACACAGATATTTGTTTTCACTCAATCTTCAATCAGTGGTGACAAAGGGCATTTTGGAATTCCAGACTGTGAGGATGTGTCTGAACATTTAGGGAATCAGTCTTGTAGACAGGGATTATTTGGGCATACTATGTATTATCACTTTCTTTTTCCAAACAGAGTCCATGGGAGCCTCTGTTGGTCCTGAAAGGTGGATAAACAGATGTGCCAAGCTGCTGTCTGCTCCCTTAGTCACCCTCAGGCTAAGCCTGTGGGGACCAGAATATACAGTGATTACCACTAAGTGCTTCCTCTTGCCCCACTGAGTGACACCCTTAGGAGCAAGAAAGAAAATCACACTGGTGGCACAGGTTTCTCTTCCGTTAGAGAAGAGTTTAGTGGCAGCACATGTGATGGAAGCAATCAGTCTTGTGGTGTTATCCACTGGAAATGTTTCAGGGCAAGATGTAAGGAATCTTGCTAGAAGTCTTTAATTAACTAAATCTTAATACATACAATCAAGCTATCATCTTGGCTTTTGCAAATCTAGCTCATTCTGCATTTCACAAACAGAGGATTAATTCAGTATCTTCTTGGTGCTCTGACTTTCAGCATACTTGACATACTTTGATCTTGCTCCCACTGCTACAGTATCTAAACATAGGCCATGCTCCATTCAAGGAATTCAAACCCAATTGTTTTTCCAGTGTCTATGAGATCTTTGGTCAATGTCCCTTTGAAATCCTTCCAGCAAACCACTTCTGCAGTAACAATCTGAACAAGTCTGACTGACTGCAATTATGAGGCGAACTTGGAGCCTCACAGCTTTAAACATTTAAATACTCATGAATGAGGCAATTCTTTGTCACTTCTTGATGGAAATACTGAGCTTTTTTGGTTAAAGAACAGAAGGTTTTCAAACAGCACACTTAATGTGCATTAGCACACTAAAGGTATCAGTAGACTGTAAAAGGAATATTAAGTCTGTTCTCTCTCACAATACAGGCAGAAGATCCTGAATATTTATGAAGTCCTTAAACAATGAAAAAACTGAAGATATTTTTCTAAAATCTCCTTAAAGACTGCAAGTTCTTCTCTTGTCACCTGTTCTACCACCACATAAAAAGCTAAGTAGGTTTCTTCCAGTCATTGGCTGAGGATAGCAGGCAGATTAAATTAGTTGATAAAAGCATGCAAAAGTGATCACCACTTATTTCTATATTATTGCATCCTCTTATAAAATTGGGGCTCTTTGAAGAGCAGAAAAGATAACTGAATGGAGTTCTGCAATTAAGAGCTGAATGGGCAGAACCTTTGCCTACATAGACTTGTGCAACCTCATCCCCTGCCTCTTTAAAAATGAGACCAGTCCTTTGGTTCCTTTGGGCACAGGGATGACCAAACTTAGCTCAAACATTGCCATCCTGAAAAGCAAGAAGCAGAATCCTGCAGGGCTACAATTTAGAACAAACAGCATCACCCAATGGCAGAAAATCAAATCTGCAAATGACCATCACTAAACTTTCTGGCTCCTCCCAGAGATGTGAAGGAAAACAGGAGAAATGGAAAAAACCCCTAATAAAATCAAATGCTTGGTCTCTGTCTGAAGACTAGGTGCTGTGATATGGCCTCACCTCTGTCAACAGGAGTTTTAGAAAACAATTAATTAACGGCTGGAGCTGTGTCAGAGGATGTTTAGGTTGGATATTAGGAAAATATTTTTCCCCATGAGGGTGGTGGGGCACTGAACAGGCTCCCCAGGGTAGCAGTCACGGCCCCAAGGCTGCCTGAGCTCCAGGAGTGTTTGGACAAAACTCTCAGGCACAGAGTGGGATTGCTGTGGTGTCCTGTGCAGGGCCAGGAGCTGGATTGCATGATCCTTGTAGGTCCCTTTTACCTCAGGAGGATCTATTCTATGATTCTAATTTTCAGGGCTCGTAAGAGAATTCAGACTGGTTCAGAGGCACACAGGCAGAGAGAACTGAAGGTTGACAGCTGATTTTCGAGAAGGCAAAGCCAGGCTGAAGCCTGCACGACATCACATCCTACTGAACCTGGTAACGGCTGTCACAGGGGAGGCAAGAACTGAACCCCACTGTGCTGAAACTGGAACTGGTAGCGCATTGCGAGCTTCTGTCTAGCTCAGTGCTTCTCTGATTTTGATGGGAAAGTTAGTAACAATATCCAGTGGCATGTGCTCAGCATCCAGCCTGCTGACCACTGGGAAGGGCTCTTCCACCACCCCCTTCCACAAGCCTTCACACAAAATCTCCTTGGTGTTCTCCTCACCCTGAATGCATCACAGTGTGCCACTAAAACCAAGTTACTGCAGTACATTCACCACAAAATGCAGTCTTTCACGTCATGCTTCATTATTTCCTCCATGAGACTATTTTATTCCAAGATGTGAACTGAGATACATTATAAGCAGTGAGGGCCAAATCTCAACATTTAAAAGAAAATAATTTTTTTGTTTGTTTGTTTCTGGTCGTCCCTATGAACTTCAGGATTGTCATAAAACCATAAGCTGAGAAACTTCTAATATCTCACAGTAACTTAGTCACTTCTCAGGAAACAGATGAAAAGATTAATGATTCCTGTGCCTCTCAGGGTAATTAAAATAGCAAACACAACCTCTTTAAGTGGAAAGAGGAGAAAGCTGTATCTCCAAAAAAGATCACATTCAACACTCACAGCAGTATAACATCAGCCCATTGTGAAGTCTGGTGAAGCTTAAAAAAACCCCCCAAAACCCAATAAACAAAATACCCTGAAGAGATTATATGAAGGATGGCAGTTCAGAGAAGATGGGGAAACTCAGTTCTTGTTGAGGTTAGAACACTGGAAAACAACATAGAAAACTGATGACACTTCTCGTTGTAGTACTGGAAAATATGTCACTTGTATCTGACACCAGTAGAAGTGGGAAGAATTTGGACTAACAGCTCAGATCTGAGCCAGAGAAAGAATATTCAGAAAGGTGGATATTCTTCCACATATGGGGATCCTTCTTCCAGCAATCTATACCACTGGCAAACCTCAGGAACCACAGATAACCCTCTTCCTGCAATACAGGGTATATTGGATCTTCTGAATCTCTTTTAAAAAAATACTACCTTAACCACATCAGACGGTGTTATTTTAGTAAGTTTTTCTAACATTGTGTACTCCAAACAAATTCAGTTCCTCACCATCTAGTAAACAAGCATAAAATGTTTTTAGTTGATATGGAGCTCTTCACTTGACTGAGTATGATACAGGGAACAACAAAAAATCTCTTAACATCTCAAAATATTTCTCAAGCCACTAGAAGTTTAATAACCCACACCTTACAGAATCATTTGAAACCAAGCTGAAGAAAGGCAAGAGCAACAGCACCAAACCCTTTCATGAATACCAAGCCTTATTCATGTTTGAAATACTTACCACAAGCATGGTAACTACTACTCAGCCCACCAGACCAGGAAAGGAGTTGCAGAAACCTCTTGAGAACTCTTCCATATAAAGGTCAATTACCTTATTTTTAGATTTTTGTCTGGGAAAATGAGTATTTTACACCTTCAATAGGCACACTAAATAGCAATGCTACAGATGCAGTTTCAACACTTAGGTAAGGGCTGAAAAAGGTCTGGAAATGGCTGTTTGACACTGGTGTGCCAAGCTTTCCTTTAAAAAGGGCTGGAGCCCTGTACTGTACCACTATGATGATAAGGTTCAACACCAAAGAAGGTTCACAGAAACCCACCAACATTCAGAGTCAAAAGGAAGCCAAGAAGCCTAAACTGACTGTTTGGAAATGCATACAGAGCCAGCTTGTTTTAATTTCAAATGTGCTAGAATGACACCTAGTCATCTTACTGTTTTCTATCTTCCTTCTCCACTATAAATCAAAGCAATTAATTTAATTTCTAGAGGAATCCAGTATCTTAATTTAAAACACTATCAACTTTACAACAATAACCATTCCTCCAGAATCTGTAACACCAAAATGCCCAAGTTCTGTTCTTCCTTTTGGCAAATGTATGTTGCAATGCAATCATCATTTTACAGACATATTCACATTGTCAGAAGCCAGCAGAGTTTCCATTTACATTTATTCAAGGTTTGGTCAAAGTTTCAGCCTGTGATTCATGAGAACATGTTAACACATAGACTGATCTTTATGCCCCTTTACCTCTTTGATGGCAACCCTCTGCATGAAGCAGGCCAATAATATACTAAAGAGAAGTATGTCAGCCTTCTCCTAATCACTGAGGACATCCAGACAGCTGATATGTGAAGGTGTGTCTATGTAGTGTCACATTTAAATAGCAAATGGAAGCTGTTTAGACAAAACAAAATAGTTTATGCACTATGAAAATTAAGGGGAAACTTTGTCCATACCCAAGTGCATCTACGTCCCTTGCACGAGAAAACTTTCCGTACTTTGTATGATCACGGTTTCAAGTGAAATTGGCCAAACTGGACAAGTCACAATGGATCAACTGTATCAGCTGTCAACAACTGGAGGGGCAGAAGAGGGAATAGGAGCAGGGCAACAGGGAACATTACCTTGTTGCTGCTAAAGGGGCAGCAAAACAGAATAAAGTTCTGTGTTATTCCCTAAGGACAAATAAATCACATTGTTATAAAAATAATCCATCGCTTTACAAACAATACTGCACTATGCATTCATCTCTGACCTCAAGGCAAAAACCTCACACCCACCCTTTATTACTCATATTGTCCTGCCCCTTAGAGAGTGCCTGATTCTCTTTTGCTTACCAGTCTCTATGCTTTGATGGAAATCTTGGCACTTCACTAAGGATTCATGATTGCAACAGAGCTGAAGACTAACATAGAAACAACATGGGACCAGGACTTGTAACAGTTCCATTGTATGTCCCAACAGATACTCTGAAAGACACTCTTGAGCCACAGACACTTTGCTACTTGGTGTATTTCTGTGTTAGGTAGAGCCCCCACCTCCACAGCAAAACCGCAGCTTTTAAAGGGACTTCTGTCAGGAGGTCCATTTCCAGCTTTCCTGCTGACTCTCACAGTGCTATACCCAGACAAAACTTACCAATTACAGAGCTCAGTCCTGCAACACCCTGAATGTTTCATCCTTATCTAGCAAAGCATTAAAACATACAGAGAGCTACATGAGAACAGCCCCACCCAACAAGTGGAACCATGCAGAATTTTGGGTAGGTGTGCAGGAGCTCCACTTCAGAGCATCCAGGTCCAAAAGACTTCCTCTTCTGTTCAACTGTAAACCAAGAATCTTTCTTCCATTTTAGGCTTTTGTTTAACATTAGGAAAACATAATAATCACAATGATGCAGGTTTCTGATTAACAAATCCAAGAGGTTTACTTCTGCCCCCACTGCCTCTCAACAGCATATGCAGTTAAATGTGGGACGATCTTCACTGCAAGTAATTTCAAATCCTCCTATGCCAGGGAGAATGTAATTATTTTTAAAAACTTACACTAATCCTGAAGAAGAAGAACAGATAAGCTCCTGAAGTTTTTCTAAAAACCTTAGGAGAGAAAGAACCATTTGTGAAATAATTTAGTGTGGTGAAAGGTCAAGGGGGAATGGCTTAGAACTAAAAAGAGGGTAAGTTTAGATTAGGTATTGTGAAGAAATTCTTCCCTATGAGGGTGGGGAGGCCCCAGCACAGATTGCCAAGGGAAGCTGGGGCTGCCCCATCCCTGGAAGTGTTCCAGGCCAGGTTGGACAGGGCTTGGAACAACCTAGCATAGTGGAAGGTGTCCCTGACCATGGCAGGAGTGAAACAAGATGGTCTTTGAGGTCCCTTCCACCCCAAACCAATCTGTGATTCTGCAAAAACAAAGCATGTGTCTTTGAGTTTTTCTATTTTATAATTACTACAGCAATAAGATTAAGTTGAGGAGCTGGGTGGTCACAGTTTGATCTATGGATGTTGCCACCTTTTGCTAACTAAGCGGATTCATTGCACACCTTGCCCCCATGAAAAAAAGGAATGAAAAACTGAATTCCAAAGACTCTTGTTCATATTTTCAAGCAGAACAGTCTTCACATTAGGAAGCCAGTCTCATATAAAACAATTTGGCTTAGAGATATATATATGTGCACATATATACATAAAATCTAAGTTAATTTAAACACACTAAATAGCATCCAGATGTCTTACTTGCTACTTTTATTAAGATTAATTTTAACAGTAGAAGCCTTTTTCCCTTTTCTCCCAGAAGACTTCCTTTTCTCATCTCTGCAGTGATAAAACCCAGTATTACAGCATTAGAGAAAGCACTGCTGCCACCTCAAATAAATACAGGCACATGAAAAAAATTATCCCTCATAAACTGTTCATCTCATTAGAGTGACTCTATCTAGGTAAGACGGTGTCAGTACCAAAGGCAACTACGTATTAAATTTTTTCCCCCTAAATGAACAACAGAACAGCTTTACTAAAGAAACACAGATTCCAAGATTAGGATGTTGGGTTCATCGACATCTATAGTACCTATAGTACCTAAAACTTCCTAGGCAGCTTTAGGGACAAGAAATAGGGTTGTGCAGAGCAGCGCTAGGTGTCACAATAAGGCAGAGATCAGTCATCTCCCCTTCCATGTATATGATTCTTGTAAAGGAACACAGAAACAAGAGTGCAAATTACCTGCTATGACCTATTTTGTATTTGTTTCATTTCTACAATAAAGAATTATATCCTCTATAAATATTCATTCATTAGGTTTCTTTTGTAAGTTTTACTGTTTATTAAACAGTTCCACTATACTAAAGCAGCAGAATGAGCTTAAGGAATCCATCATTTCATAGCTCTGAAAGTGAGAGTGGAAAATAAGTATCTAAAGCTTCCCACCAAGAAACCAGTATCAATACTATCTGGATGATAAAAGTAGGGTGTTTAGAAGGCAAGTCTAACAAGGTGACATGAATACTGAGGAATTTTCACTTTTTCCTTCTGCTGGCTTCATTCATCACCTACCAGCCAAAACCTCCACTCCTTGCTCAGCCTGAGAATCCAACTCTTTCCTTCCAGTGTATTCAATAAAAACATAGAATGCATCTTTGTGAAGGAGACATAACACGACACAAGCCAGAGGACTGCCCCACATGTATGACAGTAACTCCTGACAGCTCTTCCTCCTACACAGAAGGAAAAAAGAATGGAACTGCACATCCGTCACCTTGGCAGGTCCAACTTGGAACAAGCTCACCCCTTGGCATCCCAAGTACAGCACTTTTATTTGTTCTCTCCTCTTCAAGTGCGAGTGCAACTCAGGACATGAAGGGACCCAGTGTTGGTCAGTCCAAAGGGAATCTTTTATCTTTCAAATACCAACCCATCCAGCCTTGCAAAACATGCAAGTTTTTGCAGCAAGCCTGGAAAGACCCATGCTAGTAACTGCTTACAGGTCTGCCCACTCCCTTGAATCTTAAGAACCTATCACAACAGTGGAACTAAATTATGAGGAAGAAAAGATGTAAAGAATGCATTCCTAATGGTAACAGAGTACAAGCTAAAGAATGCATTCTAAAAGCCAAGAGTGATTTTAAACAGTGATGAAAGTGATGAAGCAATTAAGCGCTAGTAGGATATCTCTCTGTTCCAAAGCATTACAGGATTTTTCCCCACTGCCAACAAACCACTGCAACAATTCCCTGCAATTGTTGTTCTTATAGCAGGTGGAGACCATGAACAGAGATGGAAAAGCAGCCCTTGCAGAGAGATTATTGACCCTCTCCGGACAGTCTGTGGCTTTAGTTTTGTTACCAACACCCCGTGCAGTCAACCTGAACTCCCCACGGAAACCCACTGAACTCGGAGACACACACTGTCAGAGGCACAGGCTGGCTCAGGATCCACACCCAAGAGGACAGTAGCCTGGGTGTCACTCGACTCAGGAAAGAGCTCCTGGAGGCAGTGATCCAATTCTGTTCCACAGTGAGTTTGGCCAAGTCACCATTCAAGCCCCAGGTCTTTGGGGACTGCTTTTGTTTCCACAACAAGTCAGACAAACCAACATCAAGCACTAAGGTTATATTACAGATTCATAGAATAAAATCACAGAATTGCCTGGGTTGGAATAGATCTGAGAGATGATGATGATGATGTTCCAAGCCCCCTACCATGGGCAGGGACATCTTCCATCTACCAGGTTGCTCCAAGCCCCATCGAGTCTGGCCTTGGACACTTCCAGGGATGGAGCATTCACAACTTCTTTGGGCAACATGTGCCAGGGCCTCACTATACTCACAGCCAAGAATTTCTTCCTAATTTCTCATCTAAACCTACTCACTGCCAGTTTGAAGCCATTCCCCCTTGACCTGTCCCTGTCTAACTAGAGTTCCTGATAAAGACTTCCTCCCTGACTTCCCTGTAGGCCTCCTTGAGATGCTGGAAGGCTGCTATGAGGTCTCCATACAACCTCCTGTTCTCCAATTATATATTCTCCCCTATATATATAGCCCATATTACAAAAACAGCGGCTATATTTTTCTATTATTTATTATTAGCAGTGTGCTATTACTCCATTTACCAACACATCAGCATTGTTACTGGGGAAAGAGCTCTACTGGGACTGGAAATTATGGAAAAATACTAGAGAAAGAAAGTATGAAAACCTCTGTTCATTCAAGAGCTTGAATTCTAGGAATGTTGTTGGAGAGCCTTTGGTAAGGTTGTTACCAGGCTTTTCCTGCTGAGCAGGCCTCTCCTGCAAGGCACCCATCCAGGCTGTCCCGGGAGAAAGCCACTTCCCCAGCCCATGTCTACAGTTCCCACTGTAAGTTACATGAGAGCAACAGGCACTGGCAAAGCCCAAGGTCTCTCACACGCACTGGTCACTTGGCTTGTTACATAAACCCCACAGGCTACCCCTTTTTACATTGCTTCTGATTGAATACAGACAGCAAACTCTGTGTAAACCCAGTAACGGATATAAAATCAGACCTATATTGTGAGATACAAGTCTGAAGAGAGGTGGGAACCCAGTTCTAGGTCTGAGCCATGCACCACTTTGAACAGCTAACTCTTATCTCAAAACTCTTCTTATCTGTGCAATGAGAGCAGCTGCTTTTCCCATTCTCTCAAGCATGTGTTTATGTATGAAAACTGCCTTACGAATGGCAAGTGCATGTATTTGAACTGATTTAAATAGATGAGGTAAACTGAAGGTGCAGACAGGATATGACACAATTGGCATTTCTGAGGTTTCAATGGCAGTTAAATAATGTTCCATGATATCACACACAAGAATCTAAATCATTTTCAAGGCAGCATAAGGCAATAATATTTTCAGTCAATTTATAGCAAGTTAATACCCAGCTTCCATTGAAAACATTACACCTGCATGCTTAATTCCTCCAGGGGCCTTCAAAAAAAGACAATAAGCTTTAAATCAACCCTTTCAAAATCAACCCTCCCCTCCACTATCATTAGGTATTCCACAAAAATGTATTTCACTTCCACAAACACACATTACACCATAATGGGTCAGAGACACAGCTAAGCAAGAGTGATTAATAGTATTAATAGTATTTTTCAGATATATTAAAAGCTTTGATTACATACTCTTAATATGAATGGGGGAGTGGAAGATCATTCCCATATTACCTCTCCAGAGGATCATACTACTAAAATTTGTCAGACAAAGACACTTTTGGAAGTGTTTTCCTTGCTGAAACTAAGTTAGTCTAACAAATCCTGGAGGAAAGTCACATTTTTTATCACTCAAAGAAAAAAAGTTTAATATTTAAAGCTTGCTGCTGTTTCCTCTTTCTCCCCAACATGGAACCAAAACTGATTTTCTATATAGGAATTAGAAGATAAAAGGTTTCAGGTTATTTGATAAAGGCAGATCTGCATTTTTAATGTGATATGAAGAAAGGAGAAAAAGCATTAGAGACTAATTCAAAGATTTAAAATTAAGTTCATGCAACACTTCACACCCATTTCCCTTCAGAGTGAAGTTGAAATTTAGTTTGAGACTTTTCTTTTTCAAAGAAAGTGCAAAAGTGAAAACCAGGAAGGAATTAGGCGCTGGCTTCTACAGGGCTGAAACAAAAGGTAGGCAAACATTACGTTGTTATTAAAAAGTCAGCATAATTGTGATAGTAATTCAAAGACACTAAAAAAATATTGCCCCCTTTACACAATCAATTCTAAAATTTACAAATAATTTTCTAGACCAACAATAGATTTCACCAGTTACCTTACAGTCAGGCATCTGTTTACACATCAGAGTTCTGCCAGAAAAATGTGTAAGCTCACCTTGTTTTGGTTTTCCTTATTCTTGTAACACAGATTTCCAATCAAACGAATGAGATGAGATTTGAAACCCACAGCTGGATGTGAAATTTCTTCCTGCCCTGTCACAGCTTGTGTGGCAGTGAAAATATTTACAGCCTGTTTCCCAGCAAGGTGAGTTAATCTCAGGGTATCTAGAAAAAACATTTTAATACACTATCGTGAGGAAATTAGTCTCACTTGGCGCAGAGCTTTACTATTAATTGTTGAGTTCAAAGCTAAACAACATGATTTCAGATATTCAGCATCATGTCAAAGAACTTTGAAAGTTTACTTCATTGTGTGATTTGTTCTAATATAACCAACCATAAAAGACCAGCCCAATGTCAGAAGGCATTTTTGCGTACTTTTTACACCCTTACATAGTTCAAACATGAAGGCTGAAGGCTTCTGCTATCGATCTGCACCTAAAGAGTCAGAATTTGTAGGCTGTTGAGAATTCTGGCACCATAAATATATTACTAAAACCAAGATATTTAGAAAACGTTCTGTAGTTTGAATTTGTCACAGCAATATATACTAACCACAGAATCACTTTTTCCTCTCTTCTTCTGCCTTTTTCCTGGCACTGTAGCATGACAAGAAATTATAGAATTACAGAACAGTTTGGGTTAGAAAGGACTTTAAAGATCATCTCGTCTTGATCCCTCTGCCATGGGCAGGGACACCTTCCACTATCCCAGGTTGCTCCGAGCCCTGCCCAACCTGATCTTGAACACTTCCAGGGATGGGGCAGCCACAGCTTCTCTGGGCAACCTGTGCCAGGGCCTCACCACCCTCACAATCTAACCATACTCTCTAGCAGTTTGAAGCCATTTCCCTTGTCCTGTCACAACAGGCCCTTGTCAATAGTCTCCCTCCATCTTTCCCGTAGGCTCCCTTCAGGTACTGGAAGGCCATGATTTGGTCTCCCTGAAGCTTCTCTTCTCCAGGCTCAACAATCCCAACTGTCTCAGCCTTTCCCCACAGCAGAGCTGCTCTGTCCCTCTGACCAACTTTAAGTTTCCTTAACACACACAGAAGCATAAAAAAAATCCTGTTGTTAGTCATCTTACTGTGAGCCATAAATCTAAGAACCTGTCACCAAAACTAGAGGTATGGTTGCTTTTTAAGTTATTATTTTGTTGTTGCTGGAGGTATTTTATTTTTTTTATTTGCTTGTTTGGGCTTTTTTACAGTAAGGATCCTCCAAACATCTCAAAAGAGTCACTGCTAACAGCTGTTTCAAATTTTTTATTCTTTAATTTTTACCTATTTGTCTTAAAAATACATAAACTTTTACGATTTTTTCACAAAATGGTGGCATACCTCAGTTTCAAAGTGCTAAGATTTAAAAAAGCACAGATCATGGTATGTATCCCCCTCCTTCCTCCCTGAGCATCTTTGGAATATCTTGGCATAATTTTCTTTGTGTACAGTCCTTCCCTTGCTGCTTCTTAGCTTCTTTAAAGCTGACCTTTAAAAGTCACTGGATTTGGTTAGTAACATTCAAACTGCACTTAAATTTCAGAAATTTGGGAAACAGAAGGGAACAGGCATGGAGGAAAAGTCCTTTTTCCACTTCTTGAAGAAATTCTCGCACGCACTCAGCCAATGGAAGAATCTAGGAAGCAGCTGTCCCTTGCACTACTCTCTCCGTAAGGAAAGAGCATTGCTGGTACTTGAATTGAGGCTCTGTTGGGCAATACAGGCCAACAGAGAAAGTGGAGAAGCACAAAATTTCCAGGAACAAATCAAATATTTGAAAATGCAGATTAACTCCATCTCCTATTTATTTATCTTATTCAAAGTTCAGAACTATAATTACCACCAGTTGTGAAAAACAAGTTTTCATTCACAGAGCACCAACAGTTAAGCCCTGTGGTTGTTCACTCACCTACAGCTGTTTCAAGCAAACCAGGGAATGCCTGCAGATGTTCCAGCTGGCCGTTGTTTGAGGTCATTTCACAAAGAACATCAAGAAGACGAATTGTCACCAGTGCTTCCTGGAATGAAAACTGCATTTCTGAAAACGGCTTATGAAGGATATCATATAATAAACCTAGAAATGTAAACAGGGGACAGGAACTCTCAGCTCCTCAGGTTTTGTGCAGGTCTTCCGAACTGCCAAGGATAAATTTATATAAAATTAGGGCAACTTTCTAAAATAACAATAACGTATTAGATTGCAGTAATTTCTTTTCTACAGTTAGTGTTGTATCTGCCTGAAAAATCATGGGGAAACCAAAACAGAGCCATAAGGGATAAAGTTTTAACAAAAACACAGTAGCTTCCAAAAGCAGAAATACAGAAAATTACTAGCTGAGAAAATTATTTCTGTATAAATGTTTTCTTTGAGTTTATTCAGTCGGAGAGTTCCACTTTAAAGACACAAACACCGCCTGCAAGACACCAATTTGTTATCCGCAGGAATTCTGTAAAGTTCTGTGGTCAAACGAACTTTGGCTGTGAGAATTTACATTATTCTTGGGTAAACAGGACTGCGATCAGAGATGCAGCATTTTGGTTAGGTAAAAGGCACACAATTTCATTTGCGTATTATTTATTCAGCCAAAGAACTATTTTTTCTCATGGAATATGTTGGTCCTGCTTATAATGACAATCCCTCAGTTACAGAAAATACCTTAAGAGCACATGACAGAATTTGGAACACCACATATTGCTCAAGAGTCAGGCTGTGACTGCAAGATGATCCCACTCAAGGTGTGGTACATAAACTGCAAGTAGCCATGAAAAGGCTCAGACTTTGGTCACAGTAACTATTCCTGCCCTGTCTGGCCCAGGAAAAAAAAGGTTTACTCACCAATAGTTCAGATAATATTTCAGATCCATATAATCAACACAATGTAATTCAAATCATCGATCATAGTGTTCAGTAACTAAGTAGTACAGTTATATTCATTTGTTGCTCCTTGAAAACACCAAATTGCTACAGGGTACAGATATTAAAGCTGTATTTTCATTTTTTGACCCATACAGGTGTAGGAAAGTGCAAGTCGTGCCCTGAACTATTCAATAAACTGCTGTCGTCAGCACACAGGCAGACTCTAAATACATCGGACCTTATCCTGTTACAAAGTAAGAATACCCCAACAGTATTTCAGAGATAGTAACCAGCTTTTTATGATTTTTAAGAGGAACAGATTATTTAAAAACCATAAAAGAACTCCTAAATTCTCATGTATATTTGAAACTTGCTAAGTTCAAAAAATTGTTCCTTCCTTGCTGCTAACTTTCCAAATTGGGGGATTTTTGCCCTCTATCTGTTCAAAAGAAAGGCAGTAAAGGAAAATACTTCCTTTTGAAGTTCAAAACCCAAAACAGTTTGAACTCTGACAGACAACTTGATATGGATATAATCTAAAAAGTAAAAAAGGAAATAATTGAAAACTTTTTAAGTGAACATATTTTGAGCAAGACATAGAAAAGATGTTCCTTATAAAGAGATGAACTAAATCCAGGGAAGGGTTTTATTTTTCAAGTATGGTTGAAAGTTAGTGTGAGGAAAGTGATGCTCACGTCAGGCTTCGAATGGAAAAGCTATTTTAAACATTGGTTTAAGCATTGCAAAAGCATATGATTAGCTTCTCAGGGGTTTAAGATGCAAGCTACAAGACCTGATGTTCCTTAAAGAAACAAAGCAGCGTCTACATATAACAAATTAAACAGTGGATGGGACACCCAGACAACATCCTGGGAGTCAGGCCAGTCCAAGGACTGTTCCCAAAAGTTTTCAAATGCGGCCTCAGAGTTCTGGAGTCTAAGGCAGCTTACTATTACAGACATGGCCTGAGCAAGGCACTTGGCTTGTGGGCCGCTGAAAAGGCCAGGCAAAGCCAAGTTGAGTATCACAGATGCTGCCTAAAGCATTTTTAATGACAGACTCCACATGCACAACTGCATTTTTTGCAGTTAAGTACAATTGCTACACAAAACCTAAAATATTTATAAAATTGAGGATAAATTGGTGCAATTCTTTATAATTACTTGTATGAAAATAAATAGTTTTATGAATTTAGGCTGGTATTTCTCTTTTCCCATGGCAAGCATATGTTGTGAACAAATGTATACACAGATATGCACGCACACGTTGCCCTCCATTTATCCGCCTATTAAGACTTACATTTTCTCTTCTTTCAAGGAGCCCCATTTTCCCACCAAACAGTGATACTCAACTTATCGTACATCTTGTTTACGTGAGAGAAGAATAAGAAGTCAGTGTCAAGCAGAGCAAGTTATGCAATAATATTCAGAATACTCCTGTCCTAGCACCTTCTGGTTGGACAGAGACCTCCTTCTGGTGGGTGCAAACAAATGGTTTTTTTCCATGAACTGAAACCACGGAAAGTGGTTTGGAGAGTAACCACAAAGGATAAAAAAAACAAAAAAGGAGGGCAGGGGAAAAAAGTAAAGATGGAATTGTCTCAATGTATGTCCTCTCACTGCCAAGTTAGTACCTCTTCCAGAGGCAGTCAGTTAAGTTATCTGATATAATGTAGACTAGGCAGTTGGGGCAGTGGGGGGAGGCTGTGTTTCCCAGACGGATAAGGGATTGTGTGCTGGTTGGTTTGTGTTCTGGTTTTTTTAACACATCCAACTACCCCCTCCCCATAAAGTGAATTATGGTAATTTTTCATAACACCGCTCAACATACTTGTAAAATTCTTGTGCCTATTTAAACAAAAAAAACTCCGAGCAAGTACAACACTTTTTAACATTATCAAATAAAAGCATTTAAGATAAATGTTTTTTCACTTTGATAGTAAATTATTTATTATTTATGATGCTTCTTCTCTAGAGTTTCTAGAAATGAAACCATTGCACATTAATTCCATACTAATAATAAAATTATTCTGACTACATGTGTATTACTGCTTCCCACCTATGAACAGAATAAATATTTTTATTTTGATTTATATTTGAATCATAGGATCATCATAGAATCACAAAATATCCTGAGCTGAAAGGTAGCCACAAGGATCACCAAGTCCAGCTCTTAAGTGAACGGCCCACACGAGGATCAAACCCACAACCTTGGTGTTATCAGCACCATGCTCTGGCCAGCCGAGCTCACCTCAGCGTCATAGTCTGAGTTGGAAAGGACCTTAAAGCCCATCCAGTCCCATCCCCTGCCATGGGCAGGGACACTTCCCACTATCCCAGGTTGCTCCATGCCCTGTCCAGTCTGGCCTTGGGCATTTCCAGGGATGGAGTATCCACAGATTCTCAGGGCAGCCTGTGCCAGGGTCTCACCACCTTCACAGGGAACAGTTTCTTCCTAACATCTAATCTGTCTTTACTCTCTGTCAGTGTGAAGGCCCCTTGTCCTGTCACTACATGCCCTTCTAAATTTGAATAAATTACAGTTCACAATTCAAACAAATTATAGAAGTGATCCTTAGTAAGATAATAAAATATCCAAATATGTGGTAACTTTTTTAAAAATTTGAAATATTTAACAATGGGGTAGACTTATTTCAAAGTACCATATCCTTTGCCATCCTCAAATTAAAAGCAAGAGTTGGCTGCTCTCCTACAGACTCTACTGTGTGTTCTGCCACTGCTTTTCCAGTATAAACTGGAAAAGATACTGTTATGTATGCTCCCTTGGGCAACAGTGGCAATAACGATTTACCACTTCAAATTCTAGTACTTAAATGGTTATCAGCCATACCTCATCTTCTGCATCTGCTGCAGCAGTTAACTTGAGCACAGCTCCACATTTCTCTTGGAAACAGACTGCAAGGAAGTCAGCATGTCTCACCAACACATTCATTTCTTCACTGGTAACTGAGTCCTTGTCACTTACTTTCACCATCATCAGCTCTAATAAAGTAACTCTGGAGACAGAAAACAGCTTGTGAGTCAGATTCACTGAGCCACACAGAATTATCAGTAAAGTAAGCAGAAGTTGAAAATGATAAAAACAATTACCATGCTAGTAACAGAGGATTTTTAAAAATTAACAAGCCTCAGCAATACTGGCAATCAGTTTCTGTCTGCTGGTTTTTTTCTGTACAGAATTAATTTAATTTATCATTCAATTAATACAATCTGGCCAGACAGTGAATATTTTTCTCAATTCTATTTCAACTGATAATTTCTTATGTCCTAACAAAACATTACTGAGATTGCATATTCCCTATGTCTAAAATTTCTAGCAAGCCGGCTCTTAAAAGCTGTTGTTAAGCACAGCAAAATAAGCGCAGACTATTTGACAGCTTCTGTTTGAAAAATACAGGTTTTCACAGCCCTGGCCTTGCTCACAGTCCTTCACTAACTCTTCCCCACAACCCCAAACTAGTTCTGAGCACAAAGAGGAAAATAAAAATTGATGTGCACACTCTGTTCTTTACAGTCATTTTATAATTGTTACTAGACGAACTAAGCAAATCCAAGTTAATCACTCATGTACCCAGTCAGAGATATTGGATGTATTAAGCTGGCAAGTACGTAGATACATAATGAAGCTGCTGTGTGAAATCTACTTGGGTTGGGTTTTTTAACAGCTTTAATGTAATTTTATTTCCAATGTCCTTTCACATTGTCAAGGCCCATTGGAAGTATTTTGTGGAAGTAGGACTTGGACATGGCAGAGACCCTCCTACAGCTCACTGCTCCAGTCCAGTGCACAGGGACTGGTGAAGTCACACCATCATTCTCTCAACTTGAAAGGACACTATTTACTGAATTAATTCAAAAGCCGGCTCAGACTTTTCTTTCACGGAAATATTTGAAATTCAGATGGAAGGACTGACATTTAAACATGTGGAATAGTTCAAATGCTTTTTCTTTTAAATTTACCAAGCAGATTGTCAAAAGAGGAAGAGAAATGTCTTTTTCTGCGGAAAAAGCTCGGTCACTGCTTTTTTAACCTCCAGGAACCCACCTCTATTAATCACAAAACAGCTACTTAGTCCTTGCTAAACTCAGTTCTCCATGTCATTAATACAGCCGCATTAAACTATTACCTGTAGGAGGACAAAAAGCTTTTTCAACATGGCAGCACAGAAGTGCTGCCGGCGCATTTGGCAAAGGGCGGACTCCGGACAGGAGGCCGGAGCAGCCTCTCTCAGGGGCTCTGCTCGCGTTCTGTTTGATCCACACGTTCCAGCCGGGTGCACCCTGCCCATCTCCAAACGAGCAGAGTCCAGCTCCTCAACACCCCACACTGACCAAAGGTGTTCCCATTTGGCATCCCATACAAAAGCTAAGCCCAGAGATCTGTAACTCACCCCCGACACAGGGCTAGACTTGACACGTCGGTTTTCACCAAGTTTAGAGTCTTTGAAGCATATGCTCAGCTAAGAACATAGGCTGGTCACAGACTTGACGAACACAGAATTATTCCAATACTGCAGTGGGTTGACCCTGGCCAGATGCCAGGCACCCACCAAAGCCTCTCTCTCACATCCCTCCCCTCCCTCTGTTAGCTGGACAGGGGAGAGAAAACTTCATGAAGGGTTCATGGGTTTAGATAAGGGTCATGAGAGATCAGTCATCAAACACCATCATGGGCAAAACAGGCTCAAAATTAGAGATACAACTTAAATTATTACTAACAAAATCTGAGCAGAATAATGAGAAGTAAAATAAAACCTTAAAAACACCTTCCCAGCTTTACCTCCTACTCCAGAGGCGAAGGGAAACAGGGAATGGGGGTTATGGTCAGTTCATCACCCACTGTTTCTCCTGCTACTCAGGGAAAGGAGTCGTTCCCTGCTGCACCGTGGGGTCCCTCCCATGGGAGACAGTTCTCCGCGCACTTCTCCAGCATGAGTCCATCTCACAAGCAACAGATCCCTGCAAACTGCTGCACCGTGAGTCCACCCTATGGGTGAAAGTCCCCTTCAAACTGCTGCAGTGTGGGTCACTCTTTCACAAGGTCCAATCCTTCAGGGACAGGCTACTCCAGTGTGGGCTCCTCTCTCCAAGGGTCTCCCACGGGGTCACAGCCTCCTCTCAGGCATCCCCCTGCTCTGGTGTGGGTCTCCTCCATGGGCTGCAGGTGGATCTCTGCATCCCCCATGGATCCCCACGGGCTGCAGGGGCACAGCTGCCTCACCATGGTCTGCACCTCAGGCTGCAGAAGAATCCCAGCTCCAGTGCCTGGAACACCTCCTCCCCCTCCTTCTGCACTGACCTTGGTGTCTGCTGAGTTGTTCCTCTCACATAATCTCACCCCAGTCTTCTCTGGCCACAATCACAACTGCACAATTATCTTTCAGTTTTTCTTTCTCTTTAAATATGTTATCACAGAGGCATTACCACCATTTCTAACTGGCCCAGCTTTGACCAGTGGCACGTCCGTCTTTGGAGCTGCCAGGGATTGGCTCTGCCAGACATGGAGGAAGCTTCCAGAAACTTCTCACAGAAGCCGCCCCTGTAATCCCCCTGCTACCAAAGTCTGGCCACGCAAACCCAACACAAATACTGTCTTTTGCTTAACAGGATTCTAGTCAGTGCTTCTTGCACCAATAATCCAAATAATAAATGTTTAAAACTGACAAGCAATCTTTTTGTAAACAAGCTGGAGAGTCACCACACTTCCAGAAATCCTATTAAATAGATTAAATGGTTGCCAATTAGGAGATTTTTTTTGCACTTCTCTTCCGCTTGCAATATGAATGGATGCCTTTTTCAACAACTGTAGTCCTTCCAGAGAAAGAGGAGTGACATTAGAACATCACCTGAATGTAACTTCTTTTGAAGTTTTCTGGTCTCTTTAGGCATTCAATTCAAACTGTTTTCCTGAGTTTTCTTCCAAGCACAGTCATTCAGGACATGCCCATCTTTCCCTGAATTTCAAGCAAGTCTTGCCATTCAGCCAATAGTTTCCTGAGAGCGATGTGCTTTGTTCTGGTGCAAGTTCCCTTACATTCCCTTCTTCTGTTGTTTTTCTCAGTTTTCTTCCAAGATTCACTCTAATTTTCCCAAGTTAGTTCTCCCAGCCAATGCAATTTGCCCATTTCTTTTAAATGATCTCACAACTGTTCAGCCATTCAAATAACAGCATTTCTTCCTACTTGTTAGCCTGCTGCTAAATATAACAAATATGACAACTGCTAGTATCAGTTGAATTTTTGTAACACTCAGTTCAATATCTCAAATCTAATTCTGTGTATTATATTTACAATTATATTTCTGTTTAGAAATAATCATGCCATGTCATCTTTCTTTTCTTATGGCACCACTGAGGAAGACCTTTCGTGAATCTCTTGCAGTTTTTTTATCCCCTAGCCAAATTTAAACCAGTTCCTCCTGAGGCTGACTAAATTGGCATAAACTTAGAACAACCACTATAAGGTATTTGTAGTCATCAGTAAAACAAACTTCTGTCTCCTATAGCCTGCAAAGAAACCACAGAATTCAAGCGCAATTTAAATCTGAAAGCTCATTATTACACAATAAAATGATGCCTCACTAAGCCTAAAACTAGTAGTGTAAAATTCTATTGATTTTCTTAGCATCGAGCAGTGTTTGCATGAAGTGTGGTGTGTTTATAACCTTTTAGCAAGTGCCAGACACTTGGGACATTCTTCCTCTGGGACTTAGGCTTCTGCTTCCTGAAACACTTCCCTGAAAGCAATGGTTCCATGAGACAAATTAGGCCCTTCCTCAAAACTTTGACTTCTTTCATCTTCAAATGATACTTGCAAGAATCCTATTAAATGAAAACTGGTAAATTTGTGAGCAACTGTAGTTCAGTGCTACCTTCAGTTATTCTATGTCTGTGAGCATTTCCAGGAACAAAATCGTCCCAAGCACTGGCACTGGCAGCCCTGTAGCTGAGCATTAGCAAGAAGTGGTGCTGCTTACAGGACGTGAGTGCCTTTTTCCTGGCAGGCAATGCCATCAATGGCTGCACTCTTCACTGAGCACACTTCTCCTGACAATACTAAAATCAAACCTAGAGATGCAAGCACTTAAGCATCTTAAAAACACATGAGGCTCTTCAGCTGCACTTTTTCATGCTGTTAATTAAACCAAAACCCCTTCTTAAAAGGGACAACAACAGATGTACTCGCTTTTGAAGATTTTATAATGTAAATAAGACAATCAAGGCATGAACTTAGAGTGTCCATGTTCAAGGCTAACTTGGATGAATGCAAACCAGGCTTTTTCTAAATATTTCTGCCAAATACCTGCACACACGTGCAGGGGAATCTCAAATCTGGCGAAGAATTCAGGAATCTACACTCTTTTAGCTCAATGGCCATATCCTTCTGCAATAATCCCTTCAAGAGAACCAGCAGGCATTGTCACAACACCATGTACTTCTCCAGGCCTGAATACCACTACAAACCTGATCACATTAACACAGGATTTATTTCAGGCCATTTGCACACTCAGACATGCAACACATTATATTTGTTTGGGAATGAAAGAGAAAGTTGTCCAGAAGTCAGGAATTCTATTTTAATTGAAAATTCAAATTCCTGATCCACTTGTACAAGAACTGCTTGGAGGCAGGCACCATGGCCACTGTAACACAAATGCACTGGATTTCAGCTACAGGAAATAGCGTGAATAGTGAAAATACAGTGAATAGTGCAAGTAACTATGGTTACATAGCTACATATGGTCTGGGCATCCCAGGCAACTGCCAGCTTTGCGGGCCATCACTAATGGGCATACTCACAAACCTCAGCACAGCTCATTTCATTTCAGCAAATACATTTAAACTACCTGTATTTAATGTGCATGATAGAGAATACTGTAACTGAGGGTTACCTTATATTTACGAGCTCCAGTTGCCTTCCCCAGACACCTCAATACCACATCTGTCCATTCTTCATTTATAGGACTTGGTCAGTCTCACTGGACACCCAACACGGCAATGCTTTCGGTGAAGACTCCTCATCTCATTTTGAAACAATGAATTCCCTATGCTTTGGGGTTTATGGCTACTTTTTTCTCCAGTTCACAACAGTGAAAATGTTTTTATCTGAATTGGATTTGTCTCCTCATGTATCTCACAAGAATGCGTTCTTAAACACGCTAACACTACCTAGGAAGATGCCAAGGCAGGGTATTCTTCCATAGCTCAGATGCAAAGAAATTATTTCTACAGCACTTCCATATCTTTGCCAGTAAATTAAGCAGTGTCAAATTCATAACACACTGTACTGTAATTATGTCTTTGAAAAACTGAATGGAGTTTACTTGACTGGTAGACGTCTTGGGATTGACAATAAATTCAGCAGATATGCTCTAACTAGTGATCCCACCTGTAATCATCTATGTCATGCCCACACCAAAAGCCTTCGAGGTGAGGAATCCAATCACCACCTGTAGCATGCTGAGACCTTTCTAGAAACTGGTTACACCTACTGCTTTAAGTACAACTGAACACCCTATCCCTTTGACGATAGCCCTGGCTATCCTCAAAGGCATTACGAAAACATGCAAACTTCCATTCATGACATTCCCCAAAAGAATTCAGTCTAGCTTATTCACTTAAAACAGTTACGCAGCACCTACCTCCTGGTACATTAAGCACACAGCTCAGATTTGTTCCCATTTGGTCATCCTGAATTATGGAGAAAAACAGTATTTCCCTCCTTACCATTCCCACCCCATCCCTATACAATAATGATATTTTATTTATGGTTCAAACCTATTGCATATTCTTTCTTTGTCTGACATCCCTTTAGTTTTCTTATAATCTCCAATCAGTGCCTGATCCCTTACCTGTGGTAACACTGGAAACAACACAAAACACAGAAAAAAACGCATTAAGGCACTGTTCTGTTTAGTGCTTTGCTTTTCACACGCAAAAACTAGAGAAGAACTTGCAGCTTTCCTGGGTGGATGCAGAACAAAGTAGGCACGTTAAACACGTAAATGAGAACAGAAAATCTTCAAGCAGTTGGAGGAGCTGTAGAATTCTAGCAGTATTTCCACAAATTTGATTGTCTTAACAAAATATCTTTTTTAATCTTCCTCAATTCTCCATTAAAGCAATGAGCATTTTTCCATTATAGCAGTGGCCATTTCCCATCAATTCACCACACATTTACTCAAACACTTGAAGGAAAACTATCAATGCTTCTTCAAGGTGAAGGTTTGGTGAAGCTTTTCAACAGTGGAAATACTAAAGATTAAGTAATCATGGGCATCTGCTCATCTATGTTTTCTAAGTTCTGCTAACCAGTATGAGACACACTTCCATCTTTGGTAAAGGCTTCCTCTTAATTTCCTGACGTAACAGACGTATGAAGAACTGAGGACATTTCTAATTGAGCTGTAAAACTCTGCAGGGTGTGGTGCTCTTATGAAATCAAGACCCGGGCATGAAATCCTGTCCTTTTTTTGTGTGAAGTATTTCTTTACCGAGTAATGGCGCCAACCTGGATTCTGCAACCCTACATAAATCACTGCCAGTTGTGGCTAAGCTGTAATGTTAACCAACCAATTTAAAACCATTACTGACATAGAAACATGTATTTAGAGATTTTGTGCCAACTATGAAACCACACGGTTTTTCAATCATGTGAACAGGATACTCTATATGGAATGCTAAATACTAAAAGCCGCACTGGTTTTGGGGTTACCTTTCTTGATTGCTCAGTTTGGCATAGAGGGCTTTTATCAGCTCTGGACATTTCAGCAAATGTTCTGTAACAATCAGGAACCTAGAGGAAAAGAAAAAGAAAGTCTTACTGGTGCTGTAAAAGCAGTATCCACATTTATTCCAAATGGTGCTGGTTAGTTTTACTTGTAGATGAACGTGTGTTTTGTTTTTGGTCCTACTCTCTAATAGATACAAATTGTCACAAAATAATTGCACATTTTCCTACAGTTTTTTTTCCTAACATAGTGATGACCATTTCTCATCAATTCAGCACACTTTTACTCACATGTCTGAAGGAAAGCTGGCTGGAGTATTAGGCCAGTTAGATACATCACAATACAAACAATAAAACACTCATCCAATGGTTTATGCATCTAAGCAAAAAGCCGAAGTTTAAGATTGAAAATTAATATTCGATTCATCACAACACCATTTGTAAGCCCAAACAGTCAAAAAAGTGCCCAAATAATATATTGATTTTTCTTTAAAACAGGCAATCTAACAAAGCATCAAAGCAAATGGGAACTTCTCTGTCTGATGCAAGGCAGCAAAGTACTTTTCTCAGCTTCAAAAGCACTCCCCTTGTGTAATAGAGACCTAAGCTGAGAACCAGTTCTAAGTCCTTGCTTTACAAGGTAGGTAGGTATGGAATCATAGTCTCATGTGCTGGAAGGGACCCACAAAGACCATAAACTCCTGGCCCTGCACAAGACACCCCCAACTTTAACACAAGGATCTTGCCAGTCGAAATACAGTGAAGTATATTCTGTAATAAATTATCAAGCTTTGTTCTTCCTTTCACCACCTTCCCCTTCTCACACCATACTCACGGTTTCTGTCTGGAATACAAAAAGACCAACAAATGACCAAAAGTTGACAAACCGACCACTGGTTCCCTCTTCACCAAAGTGTTGTGAGCTATCTATGATATCAACCTTCCTCAAAAAAGAGTCTCTTTCAAAAACAATCTATCGAAAACTGGCAACGGCTCATTCTTTCTTCTTAATACTTTCTCTGGAAAATATGGTTAGTCTGGCCTTGTGCTAATGCCAGTATTTGCTGTGTTTGCTTTCCCAAGCACTATCCACAGCAGTCCATAGCAGGTGACAGTCATTTAATTTCAAACCAGAGTCATACTCCCAGCATTATGGGAAAAAAACAAAGTAGGTAAAAGTATTTAGCTCTTCAAATCACATCCCTAGGAGCACTAGCAGTGATATTTATGCTGCACTGGTACACACAAACTAAACGATGCATTTTTGAAGCAGCATGTCTAGGCTACAATAATTACAAGTCAAGTCTCAGAGTATCCTCTAAACTGATGAAGCTACAGAGAAAGAGCAGCTAAAATAATATTAAAACCAAGCGATTTCAATATTCCCTCCACCTCCTCCCTAGTTTTCCCTTCGCTGACAGCCTCTATTTTGCACAGCCATAATCTATTACACAGCTAATAAGATGAACACAACAAAGCCTTCCAGCTGCAACAAAGTATTTTTTGGACAAGTACTCAATGCCAATTGGGCAAATAGGAGGTCCAAAATTGGGCAAGAGGTCCAAAAGACTAATAGCTATTTTAGTTCTAATGGTAATTGTGGGCTTAGCCATCATCTGGTTCAGTTACTGAAAACTCGACATTTTTAAGAGGGGGAGGAAGAAAAACTATTTTCTGCTGCTCTTCTTTTTACTGATATTTGTACATTCATTCACAAAAAAAATCTGCAGAGGTGTAAGGAACCTTCAACTTAAAACTGGCATGCTGAGGAGAGTAGAATTGATCCAAGAGTTTTTCAACACAAATTTCAAAAAACTCAAAGGCTCGCCCAAAGTCAGCAGCTTGAATGCATCCAACTGAGCTGCGCAGACTCAGCCGTAACACCCAAGTCGAGCCATTAGCAGGGCAGTCAAGGGCAACTCTGCCACAGCTCCTGAACTAACAACTCACAGCCATCCACAGTTAAACCTTCAGAACTGTCACAACCAAGTTCATTTTTCACGGATTTAAGTAGAACCACAGACTTTTGCGTGGAGCTGCAGAAGAAAATAGCACAGATCAGTGCTGTGCAGAACACAGAACTTGGCCTAAGAATGTACAAATTTCAGCTGACAATGCAGTAGAGTAAAGAAGTGCATTTAAGGAGACAGCCTGAAGCCTTATTTTTCCATTTTGCAATTTGGGCTACGAATTTAAAGCCTAATTTTCATGTTTAAGACTATGTTGAGGAAACTTTCTTGACTATTTGCCTTGTAATTTAAAAATTATCAATAATTATGACAGAAAAAGATCTGCAGCTACTAAGTTCACGTTCCTGACCACTACTGCAAAATGGAAGGCCTGTAGTTCAGCTGTTACTTGGGTCTGTGCTCCTGTACCTCCTCGCATGCATTTTGCACATTCTGTGGACTAGGCCTCTACTGCTTGAGAAGCTTGGAGTATTTTAGACTAAAATTTCTGATTCTTATCTTCTGGTTTCATGATGTGATGCAACACCTCGGAAAAAAAAAAAGCTCTGGCTGCCCCATCCCTGGAAGTGCCCAAGGCCAGGCTGGGGCTTGGAGCAACCTGGTCTAGTGGAAGGTGTCCCTGCCCATGGCAGGAGGGAGCAGGGGGGAAGGAGATGGGCTTTAAGGTCCTTTCCAACCCAAACCAGTCTGTGATTCTATAAAGTATCTATTTCTGTATTTAAGCCTTCCTTCTACCTTATCCACCTTCTGCACTACTGTACCATGCAGAACAGAGCACAAGTATCATCACCAAGAGATAACAGAAGAATTAGTAGCGGAGTAAAACATTTCCAACTCCTTCACCATGCCCAGAAATTTTGGAGGTACCTAAGCAAGGATGCAGCAAATCCAATTTACTATCTTTAGTCCTCTCAGCTGTCCTGTTTTTCATTTGTGGCACGGAAAAAGAAGAGGAAAAGTAAGACCATCCACAACTCTGAAATAAAAAAAGATACTCAGTTTTGGGTTACTGACTGAACACGGCATTTCAAATGCACACAAAAGACTTTGGTAAGAGACTTAAACTCTCTTTGGGGGCCAACAGCAGAACCACTGGAATAAACTGAAGACCACTGTAATTTAGTGAAGGAAATGGTGAAAATTAAAGCTGTTATGCAAGCGTAACACAGTAACAAATGTACAGTGTTAAATACGCCAATTTTCTCGACTCTTTAAAAATTGTTTGGCTAAAATCCTAAAAAAATCAAGTGCTTCCATAGTAGATAAATACAGGAAGAGATGTTCAAAGACTTTATAACAGCACAAGGCCTGTATTGTATCAAAGTGAAGTTCAGAAGCAGCCAAGACAAAGTGGTATGAGCTGTATTTGCACTCAGTATATTCCAAATGGCCACTAAGCTTGCTCCAATCAAAGCTGGGTGTAAGCAGCTTTATCATCAAATGTTATGCTCCATATTAAGTTGATTTTATCCCATTAGTAAATTTAGAGAACAGTTTCCTCAGTCTCAGAAAAAGAGGAAGACAACCCCACATATGTTTTCCAAGTACAAAGAACAAGACATGGCAATTCTCCACTTGATCAGCAGCCTTCTTCTCCAATCTCAAAACCAAAAGCATTTTTCATCACCCTACAATAATGCCACTCTATCCAAAATATTTAGTAACAACTAAATAGCTATCTTTTTACTGTCATTTAACAAACAAATGTAATGAATCATCCACATGATGAAGAGAAGTAAAGAAGAAAATTCAGCTACTTTCAGCCAACTTTCAAACACTTATCATCAGCCTTTTTAGATGCTAAAAGAGCAATATGCCTCATGAGGAATTATTTGGAATCAGAACATATTTTTTAAGCAGAAGTATGTTTCATCCTTGTACAAGAATAGAAGAACCCTACCAAAACCATTTAAATAAACAATTACAGGTATAAAGCTATTTAATAACAAATGGAACATGTGCTGTCATAAAACCTCTAGGAATGACAGAATTCACCCCACTCCCACACCAGCACTTCTAGCTCAGAAGGAGAATAAAGAAACACACTTTCAAATATAAGGCTTGGTCCTAAGCATCAAACATCATAATACTCCTCTCCTGTGCTGAACCAAGCACAACAGTGAACATCCTTCCATCTTCCAAAGGCATTCCCATAATGAAAGCATCCTCCCTACTGGCCATGATAGCCCTCATCAAGTAAACTCTGAGGTCTTGAAGACTAAATTCAGATTATGTGCAGTATTTCTCTAATTCAGAAGATACTCTCTCTCAATCTGACAGCTACATCTGAAAGGCACTAAAGAGAGACTAAATCTAACCTATATATAAAATTGAAATAATTTTTTTCTGAAGAGCTACCAAGAAAAAAATGGAAGATGATTAGCAATGGCTAACAGCACTTCCTGCTCCCCCCTCTCCACAATATACTCAAGAAAAAAGAGGTGACAAGATAATTAAATGTATGAGGCTGGACATTGAAAGATTGAGGAAATCTGTGCCAATTCACTGCTACTGCAAATAGAAAGTAGAAGCTACTCAGATCTCTAAAATTAAGGAAACTTTTCCAAGTGTCGGTACTATTAAAAACCACAGCTGAACTTGGAACCTGCAACATAACTCCAACTTTCCTGGAATTAAAAAAAGAACTACTTTCTCGAGAGAAGAAGGGGGTGGAGGACATCCTAAACTGTCCGACAGAAGAAACACAGTTGCCAGCCCAATGAAAAAAAATGTTTCTTCACCACACGCACACACCAATTACGGAAAAAGAGCAGGACTGAAGAGTTCCATCCTTGCCTTTAAATCTGTGCCCACAGGCGAGACTCCTTGCTACAGGAGTACCAGTTTCTGCATACACATCTTTCCACAAGCCAAGACAAAATAACCAAAGGCAAAAAATGGGGAGGGGTAGCCCCACATTCTAATCTTTACAGTCATCATTGAGCTGTGGTTTCAAAAAGAGAAAGTGGATGTTCAGCAAAACTTACTTCAATGCCAAACAGCTGACCACACTTAATATCATTTTTCTGAAAGCCAAAAGGCACATTACGTCTCTTATTTCAAAATGAAGGATTTTTATTCTTTGCTCTTCAGGAATCAGAAATACAACCTGTTTTTCCTGTCTGTATTAGCTAAACTGTCCCACGCACACTCTTGGAAAAACTGATGACACAAGCTATACTCTCATCTCAAATGGAGCCACCAAAGTATTTCTAAAACAAACAGCTTTTAGAACACACATTGATCTTGGTTAGAATAAATTATAATGTAATTTTTTGTACTACTTTTTCCTAATTATTTTACAAAACACATGTTTTTCCAGGTTCAATATTCTAAAATAGATCTCACATGGCATTCTCTGTTAGTTTCTCTTCTAAATACTGTACCTTCTACATTGTGTCACATACTTTGCTACTGATCAATACAAACCCAAGAGGGAGTGGATGTGGATGTATGTGGAAACACAAAGAAACAACTTCTGAAAGGCTCCACAATTTTCCAGAGCCAAAGGCTCTCTGCATGTGTTAAAGAAAAGTTGTTACCGAAAAAAATAAAACAGAGCATTTCTTTGGAATTGCATGGGAGTTGGTAACAGAGGGCTCTTCAGGCCTCGGTAGTAATCACACAGAAACAAAGTAGAAAATACATTTCAGTTATTGAACAGTTATACTCAGTTATATTACAGCTTTGTTTCCTAAAGGATGGGTAGGCCCAATTTCCTGACAGAATCTTTTGATAGGAAGTGGCTGTTGAAAGCAAGCAGCATCAGAACAAGAATCAGTTTATGGAGCAAGTTTGCTTATGTGTTTAAGATATTTAAACATTAATACATTTAAACTGTTGGAGCAAGTCCAGAGGAGGCCACAAAGTTGATAGGGGGACTGGAGCACTTCCCTTATGGAGACAGAATGACAGAGTTGGGGCTGTTCAGCCTGGAGAAGAGAAGGTTGTGTGGAGACCTCATAGTACTTTCCAGTATCTGAAAGGATTACAGGGAAGCTGGAGCAGGACTTTTCATCAGGAACTGTAGTGATAAGACAAGAGAAAATGGATACGAACTGATGGAGAGTAGGCTTAGATTAGATATAGGGAAGAAATTCCTCCCCGTGAGGGTGGTGAGGCCCTGGCACAGGCTGCCCAGAGAAGCTGTGGCTGCCCCATCCCTGGAAGTGTTCAAGGCCAGGCTGGACAGAGCTTGGAGCAACCTGGGAGAGTGGAAGGTGACCCTGCCCATGGCAGTGACACTGAAATCAGACGGATGGAACCTTTCTAACATACTTTGAGTATTAGAATGCAGGCTTTCTTTATGGCAGCACTGGGCACCCAAGGGGATCCTTCCTCCAACTGAGTGCCCCGACCACCCAGTGAACTGAATTTTTATCACACACACTGATTACATATTCATGAGCGACTTCCTTGACTTAATTTGACACAGTCGCACCTCTTACTGAAAGTCCTTATATGGTTCTTTGGGAGTCCCCTTCAACATCCAGAGTCCTTTCTATGTGGCTGCTCCTTGACCCCCACTTTTGAGTAAGCACAATATCATTGTTTTGCATAACTTCTGCTTTGTCAGCCTTGCAGAGCTGAGCTGGCATCCTGCTTGCATTTTGCATTACTTCTGCTTTGTCTGCTTCTCCAAGGCTACACTGTTCCCTTTATTTGATAAGAGTTTATGTTGTTCTGTTCTGCCATCCTTATCAAGAGAGTAAAATGCTGTTCTGTTCTACTGTCCTTATCATCAGGGAGTTGGAACTGGATGAGCTTTAAGGCCCCTTCCAATCCAAACCATCCTACAATTCTTTTTGTTCAACTCAGTACATCAGCAGTTGTCCTGGGGTGACTGTATGATACCATATTCCCTATCGTCTGCCCTATGCCAGACATGAACCTTGTGCCTTCCTGTGTCTTTAAGCTTTAATCCTGTGCCTTCCTGTCTCTTTAAGGAGTGGGGGGAGAGAAGCCAGGCAAATTTTTCAGAGCAGTTTGTGCTCAAGGACATCCACTCCCCTGCGTTCCTGCTGCTACAGAGCCGAGGAAAGCACCTTCCTGCTCTTAGCCAGTTTTTGGCTCTGCTTCTCAGGAGAGAGACAGAGAGTTAAAATTCTTTGCTTTTTAGCTAGCCTGCTAACTGAGGCAAGAAAGTTTGTCCCTGGGACTTTGGCTTCATCTTCTTCTCTTCTGGACTGTTCAGCAACCCCAGAACATCACCGGGAGGCCTTACACTGTGACCCTGGTGGGGGGGCCTGCACCGAACTCCAGCTCTGGAGAGAGAGAGAGAGAGCCACACCCACAAAAAGGACTTTGAATCTTCTCAGGTCTTCTCTACACCAAGAGGTTTTATTATTTAACATCATTCTTTTTTTGTGTCTGCATGCACTTTGCTTGTTAAATAAATTGGGGGTTTTTTTCCACTTTCCTCCGAGCAATTTCTTTCCAAACTTGGTGGGGGAGGGGCTGCTAAAATCTGCCTTCTAACAGAGGGACGTTCATTTTGGATGTTTTTCCTACAAATTTGTCTCAAACCAAGACAACAGTTCAGAATTAAATTTGTGTATCATTAGAGATACTTCAGAGAGATGGAAGATACACAGAAAATATACTGTCACACAAGGGTTTGAAACCCATGCTCATTTCTTTCAATAGAAACATAAGATGGAAGAGAAGCATGGAGGAAGCAGACCCAAAAGTTGCAGAAAAACCAGTAACAGTTTAGCAGACAGATCTGCTGCTGTTTAGGAACAGATCAAAAAGAACTAAGTAATACTAAAAGAAAAGGGAAATAAAAGATCTCAGGAAGGTGGAAACAACTGAACTGAACTGAGAGGTTTAAAGACTTTCTATGTGCAAGGAAGCATTTTAGAGGGAATGCTAACTCACAACCATGATCATGAGCAGAGCAAACTAGAAGAAACCTGTCGCTGAAAGGGGAAGCCCACATTAAAAAGCAAAATTTCAGGACGAAAGCTAGGACAGGAATGGTCCCTAATGCACCAGGCCAGAGTAGCAGGTTTTCCATCACAGTTACGTGGAGTTAATTTTGGAGCTAAAAGCTCAGGCAGTAGCTCACTCTGCAAAGAACTGCATGTTTTCTAGAAGACAACTGCACACCAAAGAACTGGAGAGGAGATAGGATCAGTTAATTAGGGTATGACAGAAATCAGATCCAAGAAAGGAAGCAAACTTGTTTCTGCAGAGTTAGTGTCTTTGCAAAGACTTACTCTTTGAAGTACATTTTGTAACATCACACACCTTGCAACTTTGCAAAGCAGCAAGCTCTGGGCACTCTCCACAAGTGCAGCTACAAAGGGGTACCAGCCAGTCAGACAAACATTCTTAAGAACCTCAGCTGGAGATATAGACCATCTGCCTCCTCAGATCCCTCTTGAGAGTCAGACCAGCAGCAGCAACCTCACATGAGCTCCCTGTATTCAAGATTACAGGACTGCTACCCTGAAACAAGTTCAGGAGCTATATTGAATAGTTTAGAGGCAATATAAAAATACATTGTCTAATATATGTTAATTAATATTATTTTAATATGCCATTCAGCATCTAACATTAAAAATGGCAAAGACAGCAATATGTAAATAATCTGGGAGCTGTTGAGAAGATCAAGTTCCTAAAAGAGAAAGAGAAGGATGCTTCAGTTCTTAAATCATTAGAATATTTATTAAATATGTGTATTACTTTCTCCAGCTTCACAGATTTCAGAGATAGAAGCATTTCTGAGGCTGACAAGTAACCACAAGCTTAATGAAATGAGCCTTCAGACCATCTGATCTGGAGAAGCATGATCACAGAAGACCTGAACACAAAATTTGACCAGGGCATTCCTTATAAAATTGACTTCCTTCCTTATTAACTATTTCTTAGCTCAAAGCATGCCACAAAAATACTTAATAGAATGTGTATCATTCACAAAACACTTAGATGTGCATCACAGCACTGTTACCTCTTTCTTTCAAGTTCTAAGGCAACTTTTTATTACGTTGTCAAGCTACAAACACATTTTAAAACTGCATCAGTGCTTAGTCTCAAAATTCCACTATGCTGATCTGCAAAACAGCTCTTCTCTGTTTCAAAAACTGCTTAGGAAGTGAATGACTTGGCTTTCCATCACTGATTAGAATCAGAAGTTGCTGAACTGAGATCTTATTTCCCATGACCCACCCCTCTCAGGAAGCAGAGCCAACACTTCAGATATTCCCTCTTTCCTGACCCAAAATCTTAGTCTTCTACCCATCATCTTGCGACTTGAGAAGTAGGCAAAAGTAGGCAAAAGACAGGAAAATTCCAGAAAGCTACATCCTGCCTTTAAAGACCCTTCCTCTGCTCTGTCTAACTGGGAGAGGAGTTTATGGCAGCAGCAGCAGAACTGCAAAAGTTCTGCTACCAACTGCTTCCTCTAAAAAAGAAGCTCTGAGGAACTGCTCAGAACAACCTCAGATTTTCTCAGATAGAAAGTGTCTACAGAACTGCTGTGAAAAAGCAAAAGGCATCACACTTGGAAAAAGGTTCCTCCTGAAATCTTCCTAACTTGACTTTTCCAACTTGAAGATGAAAAACTGGACTCTAAACATGAATATAGGATTATTAACAGAATTGTCAACTCACCAGAATAAAGACTTGAAAGGTGTGCTTGCACTCCTGTGGTGGGTGAGGAATAGAGAACCCAACATGTGCTAGCTGAATGGAGTAGTGAGGACTCCATGGGAGAGACTACATTTCAGCCAATGGCCTTAAATCCAAGTATTTATCCTGGATGTCCTCTCTCTGTCCTAACAATTCATGGCAGCAACTGCAAAAATAGTTTGAGCACCACAGTTTACTTGCAGAATGCATTGGATACTGTCTTAGAGGAACTCTAATATCATAAATTTCAGAGCACAATAAAAGGGAATAAAATAATGAAGTTCTGCCTATGAGCAAAACTTACCTAGTTACTCAAAGAAAAGAGTTCCAGTATCTAAAAGGAGCAACTGACAGCAAGAAAGCCGAGCCAAGGGGAAGAATAAACACACACGTGGCAGCCACTTCTCATTTGTCATAACATGAAATCAGATGCTCCGGCTCAGACACAAGAAGGTAGGCAGGAATTAAGTGGTACTTTTAACTTTACGGTAAGAACATCTTAATTTCAGTCACCTGTGAGTCAGCAGTGAGCATAGCCTCCAAGAAAAATCAGTATTTCAGTCCAGCCATATAATACCATAAAATAGTTGCTGAGGACTTTCACCAGCTGCGGCACAAGAGACCCAAACTTTTCCAACAGGACATTAGCTCTCTGCAAATGCCACAGCCATGTAAATTCCTTTCAGCAATCCTACTGGGATGTACTTCAGTGAGAGCTGAAGTACAGCTGCAAATTTTCAGTGTTAAGAGTTTGCCCTTTTTTCATTTCAAGACTCCCCTGAAAAGAGACCATTTCCCACCCACATCAAACATCCACGGTGGAGGTAAGACGTTTTCATCATAACATCAACAGAATCCACTTCGCACTAGAGAGATCAGGGAAATGGATCCCTCGGCATTTATATTGATGCTGCATTCATTATGCATTTACCTTCAAAATATAAATTTACCACTATAACTTTGGTATCTCAGCCAAAACAAATTTCAATAAATCTTCAATAGATAAAAAAATTAAGGATGATCAGGATAATTATCTGAAAAGCAACATTTTACATATGTGATATTGACAGATGTCAAAAGTAAAGACTCAGTTTGTCACTCTTGAAACAGAAGTCTCTTTGACTGACCATAAACTTACAGCTTGCTGTTTGAAAACTACTTATGTCCTAAGCAAATTGCCCTTGTCATTAAAAAAGCCCAGCCACAAACAAATTTCAGGTCCTTTTTTTCACTACAGAAGCAAACTATGAAATGACATTTACTTTACATTCAATCATCTTAAGTCTGCATTGAGACTTTCCAAATAGCTTCTAAAACCCCAACAATTCTTCCTAATTAAATTTTGAATTTATACATGACCTTAAAAAGAATGCTACAAAAACATACGGACAATTTTTTTCCCCTTGGAATAGATGGTGTAACAATTGTGCATCCTTGCTATGCAGGGCAGCACATTCATCAAAGGCACAACTACAGCAATATTTAGAAGAATGGCCATTAGTAAAAAATATAAAAGGTCAGAGGGATAAAACCACTGATTAGGTGCTCTTAAAGTATGAAATGAAGATTCACAAAGTCTTCCCTGTTTTGGTATAAAAATGACTGCATATTGCAGTAGAAAACAGAAGCGTTAAAAAAAGGAAAAAGGAAAACCCCTAGGTTTTATGTAGCACTCACAAACATTAGACATATAACTCTTCCTAGCACGACCCATCTGTAAGACTATTCTGTGCTAACTTTAAAAAATCTCCACAAACCAGCACACAAGTATAAATTAATTTGCATTCTAGAACCCCATTTCGTTAAAAAAAGAAAAACAGACCATGATTTGAAAATTCCTATGTCCTCAACAAAAAATGCAGTCTTATTTTATCAACAATCAAAAGAGTCACTGAAACTATCATGAAAATTATCTCTATACTAAACTACTAACTTCTAATCAGATCTTCATTTACTACTTTGAAGTTTAGATATTTTCATACTGTGATTTACACCAGAAAGACATCTAAATAAGAGGTGAGGAAAAAGAAAATTTAAAGATACATACGACCACTCAGACTCCAACTGCTCTTTGTAGACTCTCAGGACATGGTGAGTTACAGTCAAGTTCCCAGGATCCAGCAGTTCTCTCACTCGCTCTGAATTCAGGCAGGTGAACAGGACCATGCAGCAATAGGAGACAATTTTCTCATCGCTGTATGTCAGGCATGTCCTTCAAGAGAAAATAAGGAGTTAAAGGCAAGTTAAAACTGACCCTGGAAAAATAGGCTAGTGGCACTGAGCTCACTGAGTTTTCCTTTGCTGTCTTTTAGAGAACCACGAGTTTGTCATTGCCTAAGATGGATAAAAGTCACCTGCACAGAAAAATATCCAATTCACAGCTGTCGGTCAAACTTCACAGGAAGTTTACAAAATTAATGCTGAATTGGAACTGCTTTTCTTATTGTAAGGTCTTCCTACACTGGGTGCTGACAAGGGGGCTCCAAAAACCCACTGAGAATGATTATCAAATTGAATCAAAGTGCCTTTGTTACCAGCTCACTATGAAAAATCTGGCTGAATACATCAACAGTGTTGTCATGTGTCTGCACAAAATAGTGTATGTATTATTTCCTTACATATATGTCATCAAATCCCCAGGAAGATACTCTGGTGAGGTTAGGAGTGGGACAGAAGGATTAAAAGAGATGAAGATTAAGAAACTTTTGTAGATTACATCTGATCCACCAATACGGACAGATCTGCGCAGCAGCAATGTGAGAAAAGAAAATGCTGTGTTCTTGGAAATGAGTGTAACTACTTGAAAACACGTCTGAAATAAAGCTTATGTTTGAAGCTCGTCATCCAAAATAGCTTTCTTCCAGTTTCTGTTAAATTAAGTCAATTTACTGTTAGTTTAGAACAAGCAGGTTTTTAAAGGTTCTGACTCCTGCGGCTGACTAACAAAAAACATCTACAGGATATGGTCTCAACCAGCCCATCCTCACCAAAGTTATTTTTCAGAATTTCATGGTGCTAGCAAAGGCACAACTATCATGTACAAAAGATTTGAATACAACCACAGAAATGACACTAGAAAAAAAACCCGCATCCATGCTTACAAGAAGAGATCTGGGAAAGCACACTTCCAAATGCTATTCTGGGAATCTCCATTTCCTGCTGCAATGTTTCCAAGAAACTGGAGACTACAACGAAGAGCTGAAAGAAATTCAGAAAATATATTAAGAATTCAAAGCAACACTAATAAATTTCACAAAAATGACATACTTCAATATTCCAGATACACACTGCAGAATCCATCTGCAGGAAGCTTTAGGTGCAGTATTTCACTGCTACTGTACGTAAATATTTGCATTTTCTCTTCTAATGCAAATAATTTTACGAAGTCTTTTAGAATTACACCCAAGACTTGTCTGAGTATTACACACCGGCTGTTAGTGATTACAAGAACTAATTGACAGGTCCTTGCTCCTCACATTATATTCTGGTTAGCTGGACAAATCATTATCGAATATTATGATGTGCTCAATACCTTCTAATTTTTATCCTAGAAAATGAAAGCCAGCTCTCCAAATAGCTCTGCTTCCATTTTTGACACTGAATTTAATATGGCAGATTTCTGCTCTCAATCCAAAGGATTTATTTCAGGCTCCTCTCAACACAGATTTAAAATATCAGAAGATGGTATTTCCCCACACATTAGTATCCTAGAGCAGCCAAAAGGTGTAAATTCATAAAAAACAATAGCACGAACCCAAAGACTTCACAAAATTAAAACACGTTTTTGTCCTTATCAACAGCTCTCAATAGCCTGGCCCTTATTAATAAGTTGGCAAAGAAACTTGAAATTAAGTGTTAAAATTCAGTTCAATAGATGGAACAAACAACAGCCTAATACACGTGGAGGTGGCTGGTATTGCCAGGTTCTGCAAATCTAAAATTAGGTCTCTTGGAGAAGTGCTGTGCTGCTGTGTCAGCTGGCAGCCAGATTTCCTACATAGGTCTGGGCATATGTCCTCATGGGAACAACAAGAAAACAAGTCTAAAACACAGTCACTTGGGCTTAGGGAAAAGTAACTTTTTTCTGCCAGATATATATATATATATATAAGCCCAAATTACGTATGTATTCTCCATAATGCATCTTGAATCATATTCTCCTCTAGTTCTTAAGATCTCTCTTCTCTCCCCCTGCACATCTGCACTGGTTTATTACTTTCTGCTCATTCTTGTGTTTCTGCTTCTCCCACCCATCTGGTTCCCATCCTGCTGACTCAGGAGTTTCTGGAGGACAGCGAGCATGGGCACGCCAGCAGACATTTATGGAAATACTTCCCTGCCAGAAAAAAAACCAAGGCAGAAATCCTAGGAACAGGTATTATTTCCCTTGATGAATTCCTTACCTATACAGCAATAAGACAGGTCTCCCAAAAAGACATAAGGTTGGTTGACTATATACCAATCTTTCCCTGAAATTTGCTTGACCTTTTTCAGCTATCAATTACACCTTGGTTGTTAGAGATTAGTCTGTCCAAAAAGTTCTACAGACGAAGGAAAAATGTTCAAGATCTCGTAAAGTTACCATTCTTACTTTAACAAAGAGGAAATGCCATGAACATGTTTATGTAATAAATAGCTACAAATTCTCCATTAATCACACAGTAGACTCTCAATATTTGTGAAAGCAACCAACGCTGCCCTTGTCCAATAGTGATGTCCTGAACAAGCAAGGAAGAGACAGGAAAAGGTGACAATTCTGTGGATGCACCCATGGAAAAAACAAGTTTCATCACTAAGTGCTGGTTCTTAACCAGTAAGAGTTCAGATTTTCTTTTAATTAGAGGACACAAACCAATATACGGACAAGTGGATAATCTGTAAGACAAAAAGTATTGTATCTACTCCCAACTAAGCAGAGAAAGAGGATGTCTTGATAATGCAACATTCTGCCATAGGAGTAATCTCACATGATGAATCTCAGCAATTCATTTCTGTTCGTAGAATCACATCTTCTGAGCACCCGAGGCAGCTGAGCAAAGCCCAGGACCCAGGTCACACACCATGTCCAGCAGTCACCAATAGAAAGGCACAGATCAATAGGCACAAATGGCGTGAAAAGTCATCACACCACACCTAGAGTAGCTCATCACAGCACGTTCTCTGAACCACATCCCAGCAGCACCCGTATGGTTGTGTTTAAAAACCCAAACATCTTCCCCAGAACTTCACAGGTGGTGGTTTTGGAATACACAAATGTCTCATGCAGTGCTTCTCTCCAAATATGACTCCAGGTAAAATATCCTAGCCTAGCACCAAGCTACCAAGGGACAGTGAATTTTGATACAAGCAGTGCAAATCTATACTATGGTATTTGTGCGTTAAAAAAGAAACTCCCCAAAAACTCAACTAGAGCTGTTAATTCACAGTGAAGTGTGTGTGTATGTCAAAAAAATGCAAACACTACAACAAAAGGGAAGTGCATTTCAAACTATGGAAGTCTTTCCTTAGCATTCAATTTCCATGTATTTCTTTTCTGTTTCACCTCTGTTAGACTTGACTGCTGCCACATATGATTGAAGTATGCTTGGAAATCTGGACAATACAGATACTGCTTTTCTCATCTGTAAGAATTTCTTCATCGTAAAATCACAGAACCCCAGAATTACTAAGCTTGGAAAAGACCTGTAAGATCATAAAGTCCAATGGTCAACCCAGTACCATCATGTTTACCAGTAAACCATGTTCTCGAGTACCACATCCACACCTTTTGTGAACACTTCCAGGGATGGTGACTCCACTGCGTCCCTGGGCAGCCCATTCCAATGCCCACCCACCCTTTCCATGAAAACATTTTCCCTGATATCTAATCTGAACTTCCCCTGGCAGAATTTGAGGCAATTTTCTTCCACGGCCTTTCCATGTCCTTACAGAAAAAGCAAGAAAATGTAGAAGCTGATGAAGGCAGACTACCATTCTGCCATCCAATCACTAAGCCATGTGCTTTCTGAAAAGGGGGAGGGGAAAAGGAAAACATAAAAGAAGGGGAATAAAAAGACAAGACAATTTCACTTACCTCCTGAAAATCTACAAACCTTTACAAAGCTAAAAACAATTGCCTTAAACAGTTCTGTAACTATCAGCATGGCTAAATTTTACTTTTAAAAAAGGTTACTCTGTGTGTGGTCAAGAGGACTATTTTTAACCTGATGGTCAACCACCGTGAAATTGCATGTACTAAGATGTAACTTCTGATACACAGATCAACCCTGGAGCTGAAGAGATTTCCTCTCACCAAGATTTCAATATTCCTGTAAAAGCTGGTGCTCCTTAGCAAATACACAGATTACATGTGGCTTTCACAACCAGTCTGCAACAGCTTAAGGAGACTTTTCTAGGTTCTACAAAAATAACTTTTTTATACAACAGGGTAAAGGGTACAACAGAAACACTGCTACCTAATGAATTCTGGTACCTAAATGTTTGTCTACACGTAAACTGAACATTTAGTCGCTCAAGGCCACCCATGACAAAGGTGAGGCAGCTGATACTTGATGGCTCTGTATGAGGATGCTTTAAATGCACTCCAGCAGTTCAGTACCTTCAAGATCACAGCTCCCTTTGTTCCTTTCAGTCCTTTATTATCACAGAACAACTGAGCCAGGCTTTAGTGCATGCTTTTCATTTAATTATTATACTGACATTATCTCATTTAAAAATTACATTATATGGTCTAAAGGACCACAGTGGCTCATCTGCTCCCACCTCCCTGCTCCAGCAGGGCCATCCCAGAGCACACGGCACAGGATTGTGTTTAGGCAGTTCTGGAATACCCCCAGAGAGGAGACTCCACACCCTCTCTGGACAATCTGTTCAGTGCTCAGGCACTGCTCACGGAAGAAGTTCTGCCTCCTGTCCAGGAACTTCCTGGGATCAGTCCCTGCCCATTCCTCTGGTGCCATTGCTGGGCCCCCTGGAGCAGAGCCTGGGCCCTGCTCGGAGCCCTCCCTGCAGACAGGGACACCCAGGGCTGAGGGCCCCTCTCAGCTGGGGCTCCTCTCGAGGCTGGACAGCCCCAGCTCCCTCAGCCTTTCCTTGTCAAAGATGCTCCAGGCCCCACAAAGACGTCATTTCACACAGTGCCATTTGCAGAATCAGACTGTGTATTAGACAAAAACTAAAATCCCTGAAGTTCTGAGGACAAAGACTTTAAGCACTACGATTTTAAAATTCAATACCTTGTTTCCTTCTGTTCCGCATGGTTAGAACAGGAGCCCACAAACATGCTCAGCAATCACTTGGAAAAACCTTGACAGTAGCTGTAGAGGCTTAAAACAGTCCTAAGAGACTTCCATCTTTTTATTTGGGTCAGACAACACAGTGGTAATTGTGAGTACAAGCCTCTGCCTCTACTGGAGTTATAAAACAAATAGAGATATAAAATAAATCCAACCAAAGCACATACAAAGCTGTACAGCATTGCTTGTCAGACTGCAATCGTAAGCATGGACTCGCATCTCTCTCAATGCTCCAGCAGTAATGTGCAGGAAAAACAGAGCTGGAGTGCCCCCTCTGCACTGAGGCAGACACAAAGCCTAACAAGTCCTGGGACCACATCCCAGGCTCCTGAGAGCCTGCACACTTTTAGAGTGGCCTGCGAGCTTTGCAAATCTAAACTGTGGGCTGTGAGCTGTCAGGCAGAGCAGCTCTGGCTGTTTGTAAACAATGGCAGAACGCTTTGTGATAGATGGCCAGTCCTGGAAAAATAAAACCTCCAACTCAGCATAAGGTGTAGACCTCTTTTAGTATAAAAAGTGAGTTTCCACCACTATCATCCGGTCATTGACTTGTTTCCTTGTGGCTGCAAGTTAAAGCAACTTCCAGTCATAAAGAGTTATTTGCCTCTTCACCACCATGAATCATACCACAAATACTGATGAAAATGTATTTTCCTTGGAAAACAGTCTGTCTAGACTACTGAAATTGAATGTACAATACATGTATGGGCTCTGTCATTTAATGTTATTAAAATAGTACTTAGTATTTTATTGCTGTAAATAAAATTAATGTCTAGCTACCTATTATATTTCCACCTTGGTCTTCCTGCACTTGCTGCAGTGCAGACTAGTAAACCATTTTTACCATCTGTGGAATACCAAGAATGTTGTGTTTAGTAAGTTTCTGCTCTCCCTCTCCTCCATCTCCTCCACCTCAGAAACAAAGTCGCACTCTTAATTTTTTTTCTTTCCCTTCGAAGTGCCAACTCTAATTTTAACAGAACATTATGTGCACTGATTGGACAACCCTTGTGTTCTTGGGAGATAAATGTCTAGGCAAAATATCAACACTTTGTTCTGACTTAAAAGGAGAATTTAACTTAAAGGCAAGTAAAATTCTTGCCATGCTATTAAAAATGTGAAGTTACAAATAAATTTAGAAGGGAGTTGTAAGAAACCATCAGACCACACATCAAATTAGCAAATTAAGTTCCTATGAGGTCTCATAATGGAAGATTTAAAAAAACCTTACTTCTGCATTTACTAGGAAAAGAGTCAGCGTGACAAACCTCTGACGAGATCAGGTTCAAACCAACTCTGATTCGTACAGCACTAACAAGTCTTATCAAATACAGTACTAGAACCATTTTCTTTATCTCCTGTTATTTTAATTGCATCATTTCATTTTTAGAAAGTAAACATAAGTGTACTCACTTCTTTAACAAATTATCTATTAAAATCTAAAGGTACATGAAACGGGACTCCTGTTACACCCCCACAAGCAGAAAAAACACACTCCTGAGATTACTCTCCCATGTGAACTAAAACACTCTTTAGTAAAGCACTTTTAAGTGCTTGCAGACCTGGGAACTGCCTTTATTAGCTTCCTGCACACATTAGGATGTAAAATCTTGTTCTTGAACCGGCCCAAAAGCTGAGCCTAAATCTAAAGCAATGTCTCTTTAAAGATCCTGCTGCAGTGAAATCAGCAAGTCTGAAGTACTGGGGAGTCTCAAACTGGGCTTAAACCATGCCAGGAAACCAAGAAAAATAAGAAGGACTGGCCACCCACTATGCATTATTACTGGTGTCTGACTGTGAGACACACTCCTCCTACATGATACCTTGTGCAGGTCTAAAAAAAAAAAAAAAAGGAAGAAAGAAAATTACTAACATGTAAAGTACTAACCAAGATTATGAACAAATTTCTCCAATTACTTTTGATAGCATACTGTGTATGCAGTTTCAATTAACCTAAAATTTCCACTGAAGTGCTTATATTTCCCCTCAAAAAAGCTGAATCATCTTTTTCTGTTAGTCTGTGGAAAGAGTATCAGACTTCCCCCGACTTCCTTGTACCATTTATATTCTGTATCTGGCTAGTGAATGGACCACTATCCTTTTGGAATACAGAATTACAAGCAAACTTACCCCTTACTTGCATATCCACATTAATGTACAGCAACAGTTTTATCATCAACGTTTTTTTTGGGCATTACCATTTAGTTTTATACCTGTAAAGGCAGCTTCCTTCTTCTCATTGCCGTGTTATGGTCTCTTTTGTACTACATGTGGTATATGCCCAGAGGATGGAAGAAAGGGAAAGAACTTGATGTCCCTCACAAATTTACTTGATGTCTCTACAAATCATGTAACTTGGCAACATTCCCTAAAATTCTCAACAAAAAGCAATGGAGAGACACATTTCTCTCCAAGCCCAAAGCTGCTAGCAAATAAGGATACTACAGAATGGGAAATAAAAGTCTTGTAGCTTTCTGTCTGGAAAGTCATGGTTAGACAATTCCCGCTTTTCCACCAGAGGAGTCTGGAAGTTGTGCCACGGCAATGATAAACAGTTGAGAGCATAACATGACGAACTCCTACATAATTATAACCACTTGGATTTTTATCCCAACATGCAACAGATGCTTCCCATTGTTCCCTCTGTCCAGATCTTCCTCTAGCTTCTTTCCATCCCCCTCCCATCTTCACTTTCCCTGGAGGAAAAACTATAGCTCCCTTGGGCCTCTGTGGGAGGCTCTTTAGAAGGGATTTTTCCTCTCAGCACATGTGAAAAAAGTTAAGCTGCTTCTCCCTGCATTAAATTTATGATGCTCTGCCTTTAGGAAGCGCTCTGCAATTAAAAGGTTTGTTTCCCCCATTCTTCCCACCTCTGTATTGAGATCCTAATGTCCCTGCTGTGAAAAACATAGCAGCCATCTTAAATCTAGATGGCCTAAATTTCTGCAAGGTTTGATTCACATATATTTGTGTAGAACGGAAACCTGCCTCATTATGAATCTTGCTGACGTTATTTGCTGGGGTAGGGTAGGGGACACTAAAGAGCAAGGAAGGAAGGAAAGGACTTACAGAACACTGTATTTAGAGATCCACAGAAATATAGGCATTACCATTCATTTCAAGCCTCAATCAAAGTAACCAGAAACCATTCTAATTAAATAGACATCAGCAAACTCCTATTTCCTTTGTGATCCAAGTGGGTATCAGTTCACATTATAAAACCACTATGCATGTGGCATAAATCAGCAACATCTTGGCAGGCCATGCTAGAAAGCCTCCAAATTGCAGGAGCAGGCAGAAAACAAACCAGCTCTACACACTGTCTAAAAGCTGTACCAGCAACAAGACCAGGGAACCCCCCAGGCAGCCCAAGGACCTACTGGTTGTTCTGACTTAGGGATATTTCCTCAGGTTACTCTTTCTCCTAGAAGGAGCAAGATGATTTACACTGACACTGAGTCACTGCCTCTGCCTCCCAGTACAGCAATCAAAACATCTTTCCTTGAGTACCATAAGGAGGACAGTTTTGATCATCAGTACAACAGGTATCAAACTCCTGGAAAGCATCAGCTTTTTAATCACTATTTCAAAGTCTGCCTCCAATGCTATCTATGTCATCAGTACCTGACAGGCGAACCCCATTAGGCAGGATCTGGTCTGTAGGTCAAATTGTACCTCCACCACTTGCTGCAATAAAACACTTTTATACTCATATATACACAGTCCATAAAATAATTCAGTTCAGCACAGCTCAAACAGAGGGAGACTACTTACAAGGGCCTGGACTGACAGGACAAAGGGGAATGGCTTCCCACTGCCAGAAGGCAGGGTTAGATGTGCTATTAGGGAGAAATTCTTCCTTCTGAAGGTGGTGAGGCCCTGGCAGAGGTTGCCCAGAGAAGCTGTGGCGGCCTCAGCCCTGGAAGTGTCCAAGGTCAGGCTGGATGGGGCTTGGAGCAACCTGGTGTAATGAAACCATGGCAGAGGGTTGGAATAAGATGATCTTTAATGTCCCTTCCAACCCAGGCCATTCTGTGATTCTAAATCAGACTGTTACTGCAGAAGCAACAAGACTCAAGGAGAGGAATCAAGCCCATCGTAGGAAAAAAAACCTGACTACCACGAAGCACTGCATTCAACCAGTAGGACATTTAGAGCAGAGTTAGGAAAAGGTTTTAAAATGAGAGGAGAGTCTTCCATGGGACTAGTAAGAGATAAAGACAGCAAACTGGAGCTTACTGTATTTGGACACAAGAGCCTACAACTACAGTTGCCTGTAATACTGAAGATCCAAGCCCTGCTGGAAGTTGGAGGCCCCACTCTCTCTTCCTTTTTTCTTGCCATTAAGATAAGAAAGTGTTGCATTTAAGTAGAGTTCATGGTCCTACAATGGATCCTACAATGATCTTCCTCAGTGCATCTAAACACTCTCAAACCCCATTTCCACTCCAAGTGTTATAAAATGACAAAAGAAACTAAGGCATGTGTCAAGTTCCCATATTTATACCAGAAGTCAGAGCCAACACTACACAGATATGTCAGGCTGAAAACACTGGTTACACTGGCATTTACTCAAAATCTCAGCTCCTGCTGTATCACACAAATATACACAAATACCCCACACCTGCAGGGCACAAGGAGCTGTGCCTGTACACACGGCACAAGATCCAAAGTGTGGGACTCCCAGTGAATGGGGAGTTCACTGCAGGCAGGGCCAGAACTACATGCACAAGAGCTAAAGCGAATTCTGTATTTGCTAACTCAGGACAACTCATCAGCCTGAGTGCTCTTGGTCCAGGTTTGGCTCTTTTCCTTCTGTAGGCAGCTGGAAGCAGCGTAAAGGTTGGATCCCTATTTTGGAGTTTCTGCAAAAAGGCCAAAGCACAAAGCCTTGGAACAACAACCTGAACCAAGACTCACACAAATCAGTCTTTCCACAGTCTTCAATGAATTTTGGACCAAACTACGAGAACCAAGAGAACGTTCTTGCCCACAGCAGGTTGCATCAGGTTGGCAGGCCTTGGGAATGTGAAGTTGCACAGCTGGAACCCTTTCTGTAGGTGTTCTGAAGACAGTTCATTAAAAATCTGTGGCAATATTGACCAAACCACAGCAGAGACAGATGGGCTGTGCAGTTAGAACTGCAGTATAGGGCAGGACTGGAGAATCCGTGCAGCTGGTAACTGCGCACTGCCCAGCAGCAAGTTCTGCCTGTACCTTTAACCAGCCAAGGGACAACTGCCTATCCTGGAAAACCTCACAACTGCTTCTTACCACAGATGGTTTTGGGAGATGCTCATGCTCACTTTTAAGAGGAACTCAGACTCACTAAAAAAAAAAAAAAAAAAANAAAAAAAAAAAAAGAGCTAAACACAAAGAAAGAACAACAACAACAAAAACCCCAAAAGAACAAGCCAATTACTTAAAACTTTCCTGTTTGGTAAAGTAGTAGAATGCTCTGAACTATAGTAATTAGGGGATAGCAAAACTCAAAAAAAAAGAGGATTTTCTTAAGCTTTGGAAACATGAAACCAAAATCCCAATACAAGTGCAACTAGCAGTTTACTCCCACCAGATAGTGTATCAACTGATTGTTAGTGCACACACTCTGCAAATGCTAGAGACCATGAAAATCCCAATATTATTTTTACAGATTGGAAAAACACAAAGGCCAAAAACAACACCAATAACTCAAATAAAAAACTCAAGCTTATGTTTATATAAAAGTTTGATGAGTATAATATATTCGTCACACTCCCACAATTATTCCCCGAAAATACTATAAATATTATTTTGACAATGTAATTATAGTTTTTACTTTAACAGTGGAAGCAAAGTATTGGCACCAATTCCCCATACAAAAATCCTAACACACAAAGCAAAGATCACACATGGAAACTGGCAGCTCTTAAGGTCAGGGCTGTCCTTTATTCCTATGTCTAAAAAAGGTCTGTTTAAGCTAGCAGCTGGTTTATTTAAGGTGTAATACACACATAGTTTTAATTATGCTAGCTGTAAGCAAAAGGAAACCTCAAATACAAAAATAAATGGGAGATTTTTAAATTTTCTTTTTTTACCAAGCAACTGAGGCATGTTCTTTTCGTGCTGCTTTTTGGGAATTAACCCCATGGACTGTAGGTCCACTCCCTCCTGTGGGAACTGCTTTCTCCCTCTTCCTCTCCCTCAAAAGAAAAGCTAGTGTGAACCTAAAATGTCACCTGTCATGTAACAGTTCATGATGACTGTATGGCAGGTAAAATGATTCAAGCTTTATAACCACTCACTCATTCCACGTAAATCAGCCAAGTAACGTGACTTGTACAAAAAAATCTGCAGCACAATAATTTACTGTATTTGGTCACAAAAACCCTCAAGATCCCCAGCAAAACAGTATGCCTTCTCCTTCACAGATAAATATATGGGGCACTGACGTGGGAAGAGAGAAGATTCACTTTCCTTCCTTAATCCTGTTTGTTTAAATTTAGTAGCGATTGTGTATGAGAGTCTCCAGGACACAATTCAGAAATTACACTTTCTCCAAATCCATATAAACAAGCCTCAGAAGACACTTGTTCAGACAGTTACAGACCTCTGTTTATAGACAATAAAACTTGGCAATGGTTTCCCAAATGCATTGGGTGAGCTCTGCTATGATGTTTGTCTAGCAAAAAGTTACTACATGTGTTCCATCACACTTTCCAAGCATGTTTTAATTTTTTTTTTAATATAGAAAACAGTAGCAGTAATTTGGAAATGAAACTATTCAGTGCAACATGATTAGAGAACTACAAAAAGAAGTGAAAGCAAAATGCAGTTTTTTAAAAGAATAAAACAGAAGAATGAAAAATACTGGACAAGAGATAAAAGGGCAGCACAAAAGATGAGAATGATTCCTTCGGTCAATATCAGCATTCATTAAAGAACATTTAGGTTCCATAACTGACCACTCTGTTTCTCTTTCCTGTTGATTTAAAATACTTCACTGAATGACCAGGCATTTCAAATAATTTCAAGAACGGGTGAAAAGCAGTTAGACTGCAATGCCAGTACATAAGCCTCTAATGCTCAGATTTTCAAACTAACCAAGCCTTAAATGCCCAGATTTTTCTACTCAGTGGTTCTGCAAAGGTAGCACTCCAATGCATTCCAAAAAGTCCAAGTATTTATTCCTAGATCATTTTCCTAGTGCCAAAATAGTCTTTTTAAGGGGACCATTGCCTTCTAGGGGAAGAAAATAAATAAAGAGATAAATAAATATTGACAAGAAACAGTAAACAGTTAAGGACACATGGTTGCCCATTTAAGAAGGAACACAGGAAAACCAACTCAGTGTGCTTTGGCAGGTTTGAAAGCATCACCTTCCCCTGCTCTTCTGTACCTTCACAATTAGCCAGTCCTGATTTTCCACTGTAATTCCAAACTGCCAATCTTTGAGTGCAGAAATGGAAAAGGTCAGAGCAAAGAAACATCTGGTTTTTTCACTGAGTGAGGATGGAACTGAAAGTTTTGTTTCCCCTACACCCTCTTGAAAAAGTAGAAATCACTTCACTGGTATTTACCCAATTTGCAAAAGTCAGGATAACAATTTAACCGTTTTACTCATTTTATTCTTCAGAAAAACAAAAACATTTGATTAAATATCTCTTTTTCTGTAAACCTTTGAAAATTACTTTTAATTAACAACTTTTTAGAAGGGAGAAGGTACCCAGTGTAGCTGCTGGAAGTTTATTTCCTCTTGCCATTTATTTTCAGGGATCTCTCCTAAAAAAACATCAGTGTGATTTTCTAGTGCTACATGAGCTCCTACAGCTTATATTCAGTGGCTTTTGAAACCCAGCATGTCTTCACCTTCAAAAGCTTACAAAGAAATCAAGTATCCTTCTTTGCTCAGCCGTGTGCTGTTCTGCATGGGGAGCTTTTGTCTTCTTACTTCATCGAAGATGAAATGCTTCCATCCCACTTGGGTTTTGCAAGAAACAATCTCTGGAAGCTATAGATAGGCCTAGGTCCCTTACATCTCATTTTTGAAGCACGTGCACACCCCTATTTTTAAAATTTATTTTTAGTGTCTATGAAGGAGTGATATTTTTATTTATACAGCATTCTGAATTCAAAGGTTACTCATTGCTATCTCTTCTGCAGAGTGCTTCTCTTCCACACTGATGGATTAAAACACACCTCACAAGGCACTTTCTTCCCAGGCCACGAGCAACCCATAAAGCACCAATGGGTCAAGAGCAACTGGGTTTTCATTAACTAAAAGAAAAATATGCATGAGCACTGATCAGGTCCAAAACAGCTGGAGTAGTTCAGCAACACTGACTGAGGCCGAACCCAGGGTACTATTAATGGTCCCGGTGGACAGAAGAGAGAGAAAAAAAAGTGGCAGAAAAGGAGAAAGAACAAGGGAGGATAAAGGAAAAAGGAAGAGAGGGGAGAAAAAGGAAGACAGGAGAAAAAGGAAGAGAGAGGAGAAAAAGGAGGAGAAAAATAGGAGAGAGAAAAAAGGAGGACAGGAAAAAAAGAAGACAGAATAAAAAGACGACAGAGGAAAAAAGGGAGAGAAAAAAGAAGAGACAAAAATGAAGAGAAAAAGGGAGCAAGGGAAAAGGAAGACACAAAAAACAGAGAGAGGGAAGAGGAGAGGGGAAAAGAGAAAAAAGGCGGGGGGAAGAAAAAAAGCTCAAAGCAAGGAACATTTTTTATGGCTCCCTTGTAAGAACATGGCATTTGTAGTACTTGAAAAATGTTTCAAATAAGACATCACATATTTTCCCACACATCCTCCCTCACGAAAGGAAGCATGAACAGGTGTTAGACATATGATATTCATGTTGCTGAACATCCTACCAGAAAATGCTCAAGTTACTATAATAAGCGCAGTATTAAAAAATTTACATAGAGTCATCTTTCATCATTGATTTTAAAGGAATGCTTTAAGTTCTGTTCTGAAGAGAGTATCTGTAGCTGTTTAACTACACCCGAACACTTTGCAGAAAATTGGAAGCAAGGTCCAATTCCTGTTGAAGGATTCAAGCTTATCTGCCACTACAATTTATCCAAAGTTTCTGGACTTTATAGAATTATGAGCAGAGAACACTCCAAACCTTGCTTTAACAGGCAGCACACCTGGACACAGATTTTGGCTGAGATCCCCAGCAGCGTCTGTGACACAAACACAAGCTCTTAACATTCTGTACCAAAAAATTCTGTACCAGAGATAGTGTGGCAGCAGGACCAGGGCAGTGACTGTCCCCTGTGCTGGCACTGCTGAGGCACCTCCAATCCTGTGTCCAGTCTGGGTCTTTACCTAAAAAAAAAGACACTGAGGGGCTGGACCATGTCCAGGGAAGGGAACAGAGCTGGGGAAGGGTCTGGAGCACAAATCTGATGAGGAGCAGTTGAGGAAGCTGGGGGGCTCAGCCTGGAGAAAAGGAGGCTTAGAGGGAACCTTCTGGCTCTGCACAACTCCCTGACAGGAGGGGGCAGCCAGGGGGGTCGGGCTCTGCTCCCACAGAACAAGGGCCAGGACAAGAGGAAATGGCCTCAAGCTATGCCAGGGTAAAGTCAGGTTGGACATCAAAAGGAACTTCTTCACGGAAAATGTGGTCAGGCAATGGCAGGGACGGCCCAGGGAGGTGGTGGAATCCCCATCCCCAGAGGTGTCCAAGAAATGACTGGACGTGGCACTCAAGGGGTGGGTGCCAAGGTGGGGATCAGTCACAGGCTGAACACAGTGGTCTTGGAGGTCTTCTCCAACCTCAATCATTCTGTGATTCTCATGTTAACACATTTTTATGCTGCTTTCCCTGGTTGGTTAAAACCCCAAAAAACTATAGGGGCCGAGGTCTTCTCCAACACAGCAATGCTGTGCCTGTGGCCTAACAATGCCTGTGCCAGTTGGTCTAAAGCAAGGTCAGTACCACCAGCAGCCTGGATGTGAGGAATACTGGCAGGATGCTGGGAGCACCCCTCAGGCAAGCACTGCAGCTGAGACCCCAGTTCTGGTCAGAGAGGACCATCACCTCACGCAGAGAACCTGCACAACTAGTTGTCTCATGCAGGGCAGCTATGAGGCATTCAATGCCTTTTCACCTGAGAGGACAGAAATGTATTTTAGCAGATAAATCATTTCTAAGCAATTATGTTGGAATTCAAAGAGCATTCTTCAGCATCAGCAGTATTTTGAAGTGGTGAAAGGTTTGAGAAGATCTGTTTACAAACAAAAACATTAAAGCTCCTTCTGTCCAAGCTGGGGTGGGAACCAGTGAAAGGATCAGATAGGACACTGCCTATAGAACATGAGCTTGCTGCAAAACAGGTATGTCCTTGCTTGCAATTTATCAAAGAGACACAAAGCTATCCCTTGGGATTTTTCCAGATTTTGGAGAGGGATCCTAAATCCAGGTCTCACATTCTGGAATCTAAAGATACATCATCTTGACAAACCTCAACACACCTTCCCAAAGGTCTGCTGAATTCCATTGGAAAGCTTAAGATTTGCCATAGAAAAAAGGAAAAAAAACCAAAACCACAACCAAACCAAGACACATGCTGTGAAGTGAAGGAGATTTTCTACTTGGGCTTCTGACAAGCATATTTCCTACGTCTGCTGCAATCTCAAACACAATGAACTACTTCTGAGCTCTTAAGAGATCGGGGTCTGCTTTAAGTTCAGTTAAAGTTCATCTGGCAGCTTCATCAGCTGCTCCTCCGGCAAGTGTTCTTGGTCTTTGTATCCGCAGCAGAAAGAAGAAAGGTTATGATGAGATTTACCTAATTAAAAAAATAACTAAAACAAAAGGGATTTGGAGAGGGTACTTTGAAAACTCCATTAAATCCATATCCTGCAGGGAATTCCTTTTTTACTTCAGACTTAAAAACTTGAGTATCTTACTAGCAATTTGTTGGAAGACTGTGGTCTCAAATCAGTTAATGAAGAAACATAGAAGACCTTCTTGCATGTAGAGTTCCTGCACGAGCAGGTACAGTTTCTGCATCATCAATCCCCATTCAAATCAATTCTGAACTGGGCAGAGGGGGCAGCATTTATCACCTTGCCTGTCTTCCCACCAGGAATACCCAAACTCTGTAATCTAAAGCATTAACTACCTCCTTTCACAATCATCTGTTTCCTAGACTTCCAGCTTTAAGAACACTGGGGCAAAGTCCAGTCTTTAGATACTGTCCATGAAGCATAGCACACAACTTTTTCTCTCGACTGAGAAGTTCTATCCCTTGCAGAAAGGAAGAGGGAGGGCTGCTGGAACAGTAAGAACAGGGAGCACATTTACAAGTAGGAGTGAATTATCTGTCACAGATGAGCCTTACTGCTGCCCAGAAGGGCTACAAGTTGTTAAATCCTTGTTTAGCATCATTGCACATCAGCCCTGGAAAGTGCCTAGCAGGAAAGGACCTGGTGCTGCTGGTCAGCTGTAGCTGAACATGAGCTCAGGTGTGCCCAGGTGGGCAAGAAGGCCAATGGCACCTGGCCTGTCCCAGCCACGGTGTGGCAGCAGAACCAGGGCAGTGACCGTCCCCTGTGCTGGCACTGCTGAGGCACCATGAGCCCTTGGGACAGTTTTGGGCCTGTCACTTCGGNCAGTCACAGGCTGGACTCAATGACCTTGGAGGTCTTTTCCAACCTCAGTGATTCTGTGATCCTACGACCCTCAACAGCAGTCACCCAGCTGTCGGCTTCTTCATGCAGCTCCTCAGAGCAGGTTCCCTTCCCCAAGTAGTACAGAATACACATTGCTCAAGACAGATTAGTTGTAAGAAAGATTAGTCTTAAGAATGTCTTAGATTACCACAGATGTACTATGTAAGCAATTATAGGAAATGAAAGTAGGCTATGGAATTCAACTCAAAGTAATCCGGGAAGTAGGCAAGGAGGAAGAGTGGGGACAAAGAGCTAACTGTAGCAATATCATAAAACAAAAGACTAAAAATGTTGGTGTTTTTTTAATGCAAGTATTAAAAAGAAAGGAGACTATTACTGCAGGGACAGCTGGCTTGTAGGTGGGATTGGACAATCTCTGAACGCCGTACGTATGAATTAACTATTTTTCAACCTACTTGAAGTTTCAAAGAGTTATTTCAGGATGGACATTCTAACTCTCCTTCACTGATTGCCCTAGTGGCATATCATTTACTCAAAACAACAGCTTTTTCCACAGCTGGCTGGGACAAGTATTACAAGCATACAGGAATTTATCTCATTTTTTAAAGCATTAAAAAAAAAAGAAGATACATGGCGAAAACATGCAGTTGAGTTGTTTCAGTAAGTATACTGAATTGAGGAGCCCAATTAACCATGTATATAACCCCTGAGCAACTATTTTTAAAGTATTACTCCTAGCAGAGAGGATGCAACGGAGTCTGGATTTATTTGAATAAATATTAGCAATAGATTTTAGTCATACCATTTTGCACAACACCTCCTTTTTTGTTGCTTTGATCATGCCCTCTCCCTTAACCATCACATTGGTCTCAGCAGCAGCCATAGAATATATAATTTTATTTCATTTCTGGTTTTATCCATTTGAAATTGTACTACACTGAACCTTCTTACAAAAATTACCACACCACTCACTTACTAGCCTTAACAGCTACCAATGGATAACAGTGCAAACACGCCACAGATCAGGTTAAAGGAATTTTTCAGTCAGTAGAAAGAATTTTCAATCTCATCTTTGTAAATGTGATAATGCTGGAACTTCAAGCTTGCTTAGCCTACAATGATTTGTTTTGGGAATTTTTCACAGGAACATGATCTGAAACATTATTCAGTGCTGTTCACTCTGCAGTACAGCATTACCTCCTCCTCCTCCTTGTACTTTGTTGCTATGGAAGCAACATGAAGGTATTTTAAAAACCATAAGAATATACACAGGTACCAAGAGGGATCATCCAATCTAAGCAGACATTTGAGGGATGAAATGATACATACCCAAATGAACAACTTGAAATACTCCACTTAACACCTAATTATCTGCAAGAACAAAATACACATGCTACTCTAGCCCTGTGACCTGATCTCCTATATGAAGCACGAGGAGAATCATGAAACAGAATTACAGTTAATAAACACAGTACCATTTACCAATTTCATGGGTCTCTTTTGTTTCAATAGTGCTATCCAAGTCCTATTTAGCAATTTTCTTCAGTACAACTAATAATCCACGGTCAAATTTAACTGTTAATTTCTGAGGTAAACCTTGCAGAAGGAACTGGTGCTCTAGGCACTACATTAATTTCCACTTAGAACAAAGTTCATCAGATCACTCAGCAGGGAATTAGCAACACTTGCTTGTCTACAATTTTTTTGTTGTTGTACTAACATACGTGGAATACATAAGCCATGCTCATTGCAGAGGTTCCCCAAGGAGATCAATGCTATTTACAGCATCAAATGAACCACTATCCTGGGTCAATACAGCAAATCTTAGTTATAACTCAGATGTATTTACTGAACGGCCGTTTAGCGTAACAGTCACACAACAACTTTTACCGAAATCCTGAAAACTGTCTTGTCAATGCCACCCTTACATGTCAATGTTGATAAACAGAGATTTTACACCATCCTCTGGCTAGCAAAAAGTGCCTGAAGCAGAATAATTAAATTACTGGGTTTTACCCCCTCTGCATTTTGCTCAATAGCATTCCCTCTCCTTCTTCAAACCCCTGAGCAGAGAGCAGCACACACGTGTGACAGCCCAGCAAGGATGGGCCAGCAGCCATCCAGCCAAAGCAGAGACCTCAGGCCATGCCTGTATCCAACAAGGGGCAGATCCTGCTCCCTCTGCTGCAGGTGCGGGGCAGCACCTCTGGCAGGCGGCACTCTTACAGCACAGTTCCTGATGCTTTGAGTGGGCTGAAGGTGGTAAGCCCACTTTCCCAGTACAGCTTTTTGAGCCCACTGCTGTCCAAGGCCCCAAGAGAGGCAGTGACAGGCTGGACAGAAACAACATTTTGGCTCCCATCACTTTTCCTTTTATCTTGCTGGTCTGCAAAGCAGTTCACAACTGTAGGGCAGGACACTCTTGCCCTCCATGACCTTTCCCAGTCCTTCCTTCATGGCTTGAAAGTCACTCCTGTGTGCCATTAGTTCCTCCTCTTTACAGCCACTGAGCAAGCCCCCTTTCTGCCATCCACAAAGCTTATAGTTTCACTCCTCCCACACTGAAGGGCTGTGCTGGCATCACCGACCCTTCCCTGGCAGCAGGACTCCAGCAACAGGTCCAGGAGTGAAGCCGGCTTAAGCACAATACCCTCACGTGCCTGCAGGGCTTCACTTTGAGCCAAACACAGCTGCAAAAGGAAACCCAGTCTCCTGGACTTCATTGCTCCCTCACAGCTTCATAAAGGTGTTTGAGGGTAAGTTACTGTATGACAGCTGTTCCACCTGCTTTCACAAAATGACAGAAAAGCAGTAGCAGAAACTCAGTAAAAAACCTAATATGAGGCACAGGAGTGAAAAGAAATAAAAGCAGCACAAGAAAACAAACATTCTTTACTGTCTGCAGCAACAGTCACAGCTGGAATTCCAATGTGTAGAACTCCACATGCACATACCGGGAAACAGATTGTGAGAAGAATTACTGAAAATGCCTTAATATCCAGTGAAATGAGTAGCAATAACTACCACTAGGGAGGCAGGGTAAACAGTCACATTTTCTCTTCACTGCATCAAAAGAAAAACTCATCCATTAAGGACATGTGAACACTACTCAAACCAGTACTTAATTCTTGGCAGATACTATCCTGGCTGGTCAGCAGCCATGGTACACAAATGAAAATTAAAAACAATTTTTTAAAAGTAACAGCCAAAATTTGCTTCTTGGAATCAGAAAAATTGTTTTAAGTATCATCAAAAGAAGAAAGAGGTTCATTTTATTATGTTTGCAGTTCAAACAAAAAGACAGTGAAACAGCAGTATGTATTTTGAAGGGAGGAACTACAGGAACTTTTCCTTTTATAAAACCACATATCCTGCTTCATATTAAAGAGTTTCCATGTATCTTTCCTTTAGCAATCTACAAAGAACAGTTCAGTGAAAATACAGCTGAACTAGACTTGAGGCTGAGACCTTTTTCAAGCAGTCTAACAGAGGGCCAGTTCTTAACTGCAATTCAAGAAACAATGAAGTTTATTTATAAAACAAATGCATCAGTAAAGTGACATCATACACCCATGTAAAAAAATACAGTGCAGGCTATACATTTAACAAAATCCCCAGCCTTACCAGTCAGTAACAATTCTTCCTTGATTTGTATTCCATGAAGCAACTTTATCAAATGGACAGATGTAGAGATGAGACCCAAGTTCCTATTATTAAATTGGGAAAAAACCACAATAATTCACTTGATATGAAATACACTCAAAAAATTTTAAAAGGCTTTTCAAAGTTAACAAGAAATCTTTAGCATCTTCAGGACCTCTGAAACAAAAATCAGTTTCTCCTGTGTTACTGCCTGCCTATCAGTAGCCAAATTAGTACCATCAGAAGCAAATCAAAATTGCATCATCCTGCATTTTACCAATTTTGGGCAAAGAATCTTCAGAGCTAAGTACCCTGTCCTCTCTTTTTGCTATTCTTCCTATCAAACATTAAACATTAGCAAGTTATTCCTGTAATTTGAACAGCTATATTTGTGTAAAAACTTTACTTTGTCTGGAGGTCAAGTAGCCAGAACAAGAGTCACGTATCTTACTTCATAATAAACCTGGAGCAGTTTCAATGCCAACAAAGCAATTAGTGACAGCCACCAAAAAACAACAGGGTCAGCTCAAAGGGAAACATACACAGCTCTCAGAGAGAAGCAGAGAAGGCCAAGTAACCATTTATCCTTTCTCCAGTGAGGAGGAACCATGGGTAGACTCTCAGAATGATTTGCATTGCAATTTCTGTGGCATTAAAAGAATTCTGCCCCAGCACAGAAACTAAGACTTGGTCCCATGACAAAATTACCTTTAGTTCAATAAAGCAAATTTGACAAGTCCCAAGAAGCCAATTTTTAAGACTCTAGCCCCCAATAATTCCTTGATATAACCAACTTGTGACAAGTCTTCGGGGTTTGGGGGTTTTTTTGCTGGTTGGTTGGTAGGTTGGTTTGGAGTTCTCATGGAACATCTGGGCAAGGAGAGTGTTGGTTGCTATTTTGTTGGGTTTTTTTAAAAACATCAGCCAGACTCTTAGGTTTTCACTAACGACAGCTGGTTGTAGCACAAGCATCCCTTCAATGTTGCAAGAGACATAGGCAAAGAATAGAGAGGCTAAATAACTTAAGGAATCAGATTGATTTAATATCCTTTCAGCTCAACTTGCCTGTATATACGTATCAGGATTAACATGCACAGTTCTACATGCTGTGTTTTGCAAGGAAAGCCAGACAGATCTAAATAAACCTTAAAAGACATACTAATCCTGTAATTGATTACTAAGACTATTTACTTATTCATTATGTTATAAAAAATTACAGAAAGAGAAAAAAAGGACAGTTATACAGTCAGGCTTCCAATAGGCTTATTTCATTTGTGTCATCAACTCATATTATGGACCCAAACACTTTGTTCTATTACTGAGCAGAGCTCCAAACTGACCTACAAATAGGTCAGCTATTTTTGTTTCTTGCATATTTGAATTCAAGTGACTGCATCAAGCAGGAAATGCCAGTTAATAGATCTACTAACATAGCAGTGTAAAATAAAAATCTCTTGTATAAAATCACACAGACATCCGAAGGTGGTATTTTGGTATGGGCTAAAAGGGATCATAACTGTACCTCATGACATGCTGATTCTTGGCACACTCAACACAGGCATTCCTCAGACATCTGAAGCACTCTGCTATGAGCAGCAGGCAGGTGTCCAGATCTGCCAGTCCACAGGAGTCCTTACAGGTCTGCTCAATGGCACTTGAGGTGCTTGTCAGGATTTCCAGAACATCCCGAAATACACTTTCTTTTGCTGTTTCTCTGAAACACATGAATTGGTGGTGAATTAAAAATAAAAATGCACTGCTACCAAAAAGCCTAAGACATTGACAATTCTTACTGTAAACCCAAAGATGATTCTGCAGCAATCTTTAACTATTCAGAGTATTTAACGACTCATAGTCTTCAAATAGGAAGGACAAAATACATCATACAATCCTCCCAGCCTTTTCAGAAAAGGGGCAGTAAGAGAGTTATGCTGCCTTAATATTCCTCATGACTTTTCAACAGCTCTCTGGAATTTTAAAGAAAAGGAAAAAACCAATTCTCCCTAATGCACATAGGTGACAGGTTTATACATGACACTGCATGCTGGTTTAAGAGGAACTGCCTTAGTTAATGAACACAGTTTAGATGCCTAGCAATAGATGTTTCAGAAGAATAAGGTATCAGAAGTTCCAGCCTACTGCAGATTTCCTCAGAGGGACAAAGGTCATGGAGAAAGCTGGTGGCTGCACAAGCACCATTCTGAAGTGTGTGAATCAAACTCAAGGGAAAAAGCCAACTCTGTCCCACCTCAGCAGACAACTGCCCAACACAGAAGGTACCAGGCCACTTCCTGGAGCACCCAGACCAAGGAAAACAGCACTACCAAACTGTAAGCATATGCAGAAATCCCTATGACTGGATGACAGCTGATGCTGCTGCTCCATGAAGACTCACCAGCCTCCCCAGGACTGACACACACATGTACAGATGATCTGTCACACAGAGATATACAACATTTCCAAACTACAGCTATTGGTCTACAATCCGCCCTGATTTTATGTCCACAAAAGAGATGAGGGCAACACATGACAAACGTTGCTAGCTCAGTTCTGATACCACATGCTGGTGGAGAGAAACCACACCAGAGAGTGTTTATGGCATTGCTACAGGGAAGTTCTCTAGATTTGCTCATCCAGTACTTCTGACCAGGGTCAGGAAAAGGAAATCCAGATGCAGTCTCCTTGAACCTTAAATAGACTTGTCACGCACTCAAGATCAAATAGAAGAAAGTGAGATGAGAGGAAATGTAAAGTAACATTAAATAAAATGTTCACACAAAAAACTCTTCCTAAAGGAGAACTGAAAAATCTCTTGATCAAACACTACTGGGTGATCCAGTATTACCTGCATGCTGCTGCTCAGTCAAATGCCTACACGTTTGCACAATCAGAAATTCTACCTTCTCTTTCGTAAGTGATCACGTCCATAAATCAAACCATAGAATCAGTGAGGTTGGAAAAGACCCCTAAGATCATCAAGTCCAACATTAACCAAACACTGCCGATCCACCTTGTCCTTAAGCACACCCTTAGACATGTCTGGAGACATAACTTCCCACCTCTGCTCCTGCCACGTTTTCTTTCCTAGACTAAACAAAACTCTTGTAGTCTTTACTCACAGTTTACATTTTCTAAATCCCTTATCAGATTTGTTGCTCCAATAGTGACATTTCTATGCTAGGCTACATCTTACTGACAGTACAGTACCTCCAATACTGACGTCTATTAGGGCGTGGAGGAGACTTACAAAGAAGGGAGAGTGCTGTAAGAAATACAGCAATGTACACTAATATCACTAAATTACCACAACATCAGGTTTCAGATCTCCAGGAAGTATGTATTTTATTCTGCAACCTCACAGTTGATCAAGACCAATATATTTACACATTCTCCATCTACACTGAAACATTAAAAAACCCACCACTGCATCACTGACAATTATGGGGAAGAAGCTACATTTTACAGTGGTGCAATACTGAAGGTAAAATACCAAAGTGGCGCAAAAAACAAAGACCAAAAGCAGAGCTGGCCCTCAGTCACAAAATAAAGAAAGCAGTGGTGCTTACACAATCAGAAAGTTTGGGATTTGATTTCGGTTTCAAGACCAAAGAAAATATATACATGGAACTTGAATCTTCAACTTAAAAGAAGCAGTACAGCTCTTGCCACTGCATGATGTGCCAAAAGAAGACTCAGTGGCTGATGTACCACAGTCCCCATGGGAAATACACTAGAGACAAGTTTTTCTAAATGTCAGAAGAGCTACAGTCTGGTAAGGCACCCCCAGCCAGGGAGTGCTTTGTACCTTGAGCAGAACCAGTAGCTGTTCTGAGTTCTGAAAAACACTGATGTTACTCTAAAATAGGACCACTCAGCCCACTGTAGTTTCCTTCATATCAGCCTACGCCTTCTGTCAGATTATCCGATGAACCAGTCATTCCTTGACCCAACTGCAAAATACAGAACCCAGTGGTCAGTACAAGACACATTACTGTACAACATCCACTTATTTAAATTGGTAAAAGAGAAACGAAAGAACCCAGAACTTTTGCGCACATTTTTGCGATTCCATGGGTAAAAGGACACCTTACAGTTATTCTCGTGCTGGAAAAGCTCCACTCTCCTGGCAGAGCTATGCAGCAGAACAGAACTTTTAGTCAGACACTGGATCAGAAGCATGCTGAGCTGCTGGGACAATTTTTCTTTTAAAATTAGATTGAAGGTAAAAAAAACTAAGGGTGCAGACAGTTCCAGTAAAATACAAAGATGAAAACCTTGTGTGTCCTAATGGAGCAAGTGTGGGGCACACAAGGAAGTGTCTGTCCTCACTGTAAACGTGGAAGGAGATGTGGATTTTTTCACATCACTGAGGAGAGACCGAACTCCAAATCTGTCTCTTGAACACTATGGAAGAAAATCCAGACTGATCAAGCCAGATCATCTCAGGCAGAAATCGAATCTCAAAGCCTAAGCCAGCAAGCAAAAGATACTCCAAATGAACAAGGACTGACTTAAATGTTGTCTGATAAAGCAGGATTCTGCTCCGAGAAAATTTACATGAGACTCTCCTACCTAAGCATTCCAAAAGCACTGCAATTTGAGTGTGTACTAAAAAGGAATTTTAATGAAAACTGTCCATTTGAATAAAAAATCCTCAAATTAGCAAGAATGGCAGAAAATATTTAGCTGACGTTAAGAAACCAGCCAAGAATGACTTCAGATAACTGTTCCACAGCAATGCTTACAAACAGTTTCTAAAAAATAATCTTTTTCCAGCAGTACAACAAAGATTCACATACAGACAAAAGTAGCAGTTACAAATATTTAAAATGTATTTTTGAAATGGAAAATATAATCCATAATCTTTTCCCTAATTTTTAATTTATTAAACTACCAAAGAGCCTGCTAGGTGCATTTTAGATTAAAAGAATACCTTGCATTGTAAACAGGCCTCGAAACCCATCCAGAACTGCTTTGTGGATATTCCACAAACTTCTGTTTCCTGTGTCTGGTTGCCTTACACAGCAGCTCCACAATTTGCTATTGCTACCTGTCCTTCATTTCCACATCAAGTTCTGCAGGAATACAAAAGGAAGCAGAGGCAAAGAGTACAGCAGCCCAGCTCTCGGACAAGAAAGTCATGCACAATTTCTTGTTAAGTCAAAACAAAGAATTCCTGTACCCATGCCAAAAGGAAGATTACTGTCACTCCTTGTAAGACCTGTTTAATTGTTCAAAACAGAAACTCTACAAGATACCAGTCTAGTGAACACAGAGTTAAAAACAGTAATGAAACCCTGTTCAAAAGATCAGGGCTCCAAGAATCATGAAATTAGTCAAGACCTATGCAAACAAGCCAAAAATTTACAATTCTGTATTTCCACTCTAAGTTTTAGGTACTTGCCCAACTCCATTCCTGTAGGCAGAGTCCCTAAAAAGCCTTTAAAGTACTTATCCTCACAACATTCCCAGGAACAGAATAAAGCCATTTCCTTCCTTTTGTAGCTTAGTAAAGGAAGCATAAAGAAATAACTAAAAGCACTGGAAGCTTCAAGTAAATCACACAGCCGAATGCAAGTCTCCCAAATTCCACATCATGGTCTCATAGTAGGGGCATTGTTGCCTCACTTTATTTCCTTCAGAGTTACAGAACTACAACTCACATTTTTAATGTATTTTGTTTCCACAAACACTGAACAGTCCTGTAATAACAAAAGAACTGTCACTAAATATCACAGCTTCAAACACAAAACATCCACTGGGTTGTGTCTTTGTGATTCAACAGGAGGATTTGTCAGAGCTGGCAAATTTTTTGCCAGAGCTGCTCCTAGACCCATTCTGCCACATGCTATGGGATATAAGGTAATGCTACAGCTTTGTCCTTCTGGAAGGGCAACCACAGTGTCTCTCTTTCAGCCTACCTGTACCCACAAAACTTGGCTGTTTTGGGGAATATCTACTCCTCTTTCAAACACAGTGGCAGAGGCTTCAGGGAGCAAGGCAAAGAAAGCATCACCCTGAAAGCCCACAATTTCTACAGGTGCTCCCCTCTTTCCAGAGAAACTGAGATGAACACCAGAAGGTCTCCTGGGTCTCCTGCACCCATGGAGATCACAAAAAAAAATATTTGGAAGTACATCTTCCTTCCTTGCCACCTGACTTTTAAATGCGGATTTGAAAAACAAAACTGCACGGGGAATTTAAACAATCAAAACAAAACACCATCAGAATTTACATGAGGCTTAAGTCTGATTTCTTCATTCTCAGGTGTCAAGACTCAAACAACTACTGTTAAGAGTGAGCACAAGCTTCCCACTGAGCTGTGCCTTCTCCCTCCTTCCAGGAAGAGCAAAACCCATTCCTCTAACCCCAGTCTCCCAGCTAAACCTCTGCAAGCCCAGCCTCTGCCAAAGCCAACAGTGCTGTGTGGTATTGCAGAGGTCTCCCTGACCTTACAAGCACTGCAATGCTCCATACCAGCCCCCTGTTTCTCCAGTAGCCCCATTCTGACTTTCCTTATCTTAAACCCACTGAGGGGCATCCAGTCTTTCCTCCCAGTGAAGCCAGTGCAGCCCATCTTGCCACACAGTGCATGCCCCCGTCCCCAAGGCCCTCAGCCACCACCCTCATCACAAAGCTTTGGCCTCACATGGGAATGAGACTGTCACCCAGCAGGGTCTCACACAGGCACATCTTACCCACTTCTGGCCACCCTGCAGGGCTTCCATGGCTTTTTGCCCCAGAGCAGCTACTCCCACAGCTACATCCCACCTAATGTGCCTGCCCAGAAAGGCACCACAAGTCCAAGAAGTGCCCCATGGGAATCCCATGAGGTTGAACAAGACCAAGTGCTGCTGCTGCACCTGAGTCAGGACAATCCCCCGGGATCAATCCAAGCTGGGGATGAGCAGATGGAGCAGCCCTGGGAGAAGGACCTGGGGGTGCCACCGGGTGAGAGCTGGCCCTGCCCTGGCCGTGTGTGCTGGGACCCAGAAACCCCCTGAGCTGGGCTGAGCCCCCGGCGCTGGCAGCAGGGGAGGGGGGGGTGGATCCTGCCCCTCTGCCCCGCTCGGGTGAGATCACCCCCCCTGCCCAGCTGCCTCCGGCCCGAGGGACCCAGCACAGGAAAGGACACAGAGCTATTGGAGAGAACTCAGAGGGGGCACCAAGTTGATCAGAGCATGGAGCAGCTTCGCTGCTGGGAAAGGCTGAGAGACTTGGGATTGATCAGCCTGAAGAACTGGACTGACCTAAGTGTTGCCTTCCAGTACCTGAAGGGAGCCTACAAGGAAGATGGAGATTATTTAAACGGGCCTGAAGTGACAGAACAAGGGGGAATGTCTTCAACCTGATAACGTAGGTTTAGATTGGAAATTAGGAAGAAATTTTTCCCTTTGAGGGTGGTGAGGCCCTGGCACAGGTTGCCCAGAGAAGCTGTGGCTGCCCCATCCCTGGAAGTGTCCAAGGCCAGGCTGGATGGAGCTTGGAGCAGCCTTGTCTAGTGGAAGGTATCCTTGCCCATAGCAAGGGTGGGATGGGCTTTAACGTCCCTGCAACCCAAGCCATTCTGTATCTCCAGGATATTTTATGCCACCCACGATTAAGAGACGAACATCCCTCCTCCGTTCCACAGGCACAGGGACTGAGCACACT